>APFE031706329.1:51276-102861 GCA_000404065.3 Pinus taeda
GAAAAGTTTATTTCATGTAGAAAAAGTTCACACACTTTTATGTGGAGAAAAAGTTTATTTCATGTGGAGAAAAGTTCATGCACTTTTATGCGGAGAAAAGTTTATTTCATGTAGAAAAAAAAAGGTCACGCACTTTTATGTGGAGAAAAAGTTTATTTCATGTGGAGAAACTTTCACGCACTTTTATGTGGAGAAAAAGTTTATTTCATGTGGAGAAAATTTCACGCACTTTTATGTGGAGAAAAAGTTTATTTCATGTGGAGAAAAGTTCACGCACTTTCATGGTTGGTTCATGGTATTGGTCTGACAGTTTTTTGATCCTATGGTTTTGGTCTGTGGTATTGCATCCAAAAGTGTTAATCCCAAGTATTTGGTTCATGGTATTGTGTTATTATGATTTTGGATCGTGGTATTGTGAAAGGCCTAAGACTATAAAAGGGGAAGGAGATCATTTGGCAAAGCATCATCTAGATTATTGGATATCTGATAAAGTGCTAGATCTGGAATACTGTGATTGGGTTATGGTGTAGATCTGGATCTGAGCTAAAGAGGGATCTCACTGGTTGATGGAGAACAAGATCTAAGTATAGATCGGGATCAAATGGTTTGAAATGAACTATATCTATGTATTTGATTATGCTTATTCTAGATCTGTATACTGACGCTTGTCTGATATGGGTATAGCTTAAGTTTGAAATCGCTGCAAGTCATGTTTGAATATTTATAGATCTGTACGTGGGTTGGCTTTGGTGTACGTGCATATGTATGTAGGTATGGTTCATTGTAGTAGCGTATACAATTTGAGCTATGATATTTGAACTCACAGGTGGTTCTGGTTGTTGATGGGTTGTGATGACAGTTTAAAGGTGTCAGTATTCTTCATATCCTGTTTGGTTGATTGTGTTTAGCTTCATTATTGATGGATGAGAACTAATATTGGAGCAGGATCATAATGACTCATATTTATGTGATCTGATGGACTAGATTTGCGTGCTAACACATATATTATCCTTGTATATGTATTGATCTGGTGTTTGGGTGATTCAGAAGATTGATTGATTATGTGCTTCAATGATATTAATGGGTCCAGTATGAAAATTGGATGAAACGTGGCCTTTTAGATTATGTGTTGTGCTTCAGGAGTATCCAGCCCGAAAATGTATGAAACGTGGTACCTGGAGGAGAGAATATTGTAGGCCGGTGCCTACGTACTAATATCTTACCTAGTACAAGAATTATGGGGGTTGTAGCTCCCTTCCACGAGAGACTGGAGAACGAGAGAGGGTTGTAGCTCTCTGCAGGTAGAAGCTTGCGTACTGGTATAAGACTACACCAGTACAAAAATATTGTAAAAGGATTTTCTTATTAAGGAGAAGATTGAGATGACTTGCAGCAGGTGGTTTTCACCCACATTGGGTTTCCACCTTATATCATGGTGTTCATGTGTGTGACTTATGTGTGATGATCTGTTCTATTTTACTTCCATTTACTGTTAATATGGTTGATAATGTTCTAATGCACTCATTAAGGATCATCTAACTGAATCATAAGAAGTTGTGGAAGTAGGATATATGTATCTAAATATGGAAATGAAAAAGTTTTATTGACGTGATAATACTGATTCACCCCCCCCCTCTCAGTATTATTTCCAACACATATGCCCTATGTTGGTATGCAAAGACCTATTGCATAGGTGATTCCATCGTATCCTAGGTATCCTCTACCAGACTTGAATCGACAGTTTCCATTTGTAGCAACTTTAGAATTACCATATTTAAACCGACTCACTAATGATCCAATTGCATACAAGCCTTGGTGGCTGGTGATTCCACATAAATTTCCATCTGATATTCCGAAGTTTAATGGAAATCCAGGAGAAGACCCATCAAATCATGTTATGAATTTTCATTTATGGTTCTCATCCAATACCTTGAATAATGATTCGATCATAATTCATCTTTCCCAAAGAACGCTTACTGGTCCAGCTGCTAAATGGTATATTGAATTACCTAGGACTTCTTTTGATAACTTCACCATTCTAGCCACTACCTTTTTGACCCACTTCCAGTTACCTATCAGGTATGATACTGGAACATAACTCTTGACCAACTTTAAACAGACTACCTCCACCCATATATCAGATCATATTCATGAGTGGTGATGTCATCGTCGAATGGTTAAGAAGTATGTTCCTGATCAGATTTTAGCTAAGTGGTTCATAAAGTCCTTTCTGCCATCAATCACAAAGGATGTGACAAAAGGAGGAGTTGTCACAAAAGAGCAAGTTATCGCTTGTGCCCAATATTTGGATTTGATTTACACACAATCAGGCACGCTCTATGATAAAATTCCCGATGCATCTAGACCATCCTTCACTGTTCCACCACCCCAAAAATCAAGTAGGGACTCTGATGCCAACGATGGCATGATCTGTTCCTCAAGAACACAAATGACAAGAGGACCATCTGGTCAAACTCTTGCTATTTCCAATCAAAATGAAAATCAATCAGAAAACACCCTTGCCTCAGAGATTCATGCCGTGTCATCTGACAAAGGAAAAAATCCAAAGCAACCAGGAGGTAAGAAGAAGGGAAATAATGACAAAAAGAAATATAAGAATTCCACTCCTGACAAATCATCTAAATCCCCTACTGCGGCTAGGAAACCTTGTTATCCATGTCTGATATGTAATGATGAGCATTTTACAAGAGATTGTCCACATTGATCCGAGGTCTCTAAATTTCTAAAGACTTCAAATACCTCAGCAGTGTTGATAGATCTGTTTCCAACCCCAGAAACACATTTGGTTGTAACTGATAAGGCTTCCACATCCCAAGTACTCATGTTGTCTATTGCAAATACACAAAACAATGTTTTGGATTCAAAAAGGAATAAAGATTATGGAAATCCATCGTCATCGAATAACCAAACTACTGATCAACCTATTACCTTGACCTCGACTTCACTAGAAGTTGTTCCACCAATTATACCTAAATTAACAATACAGCCACCAAAAGGAGTTGTACACAAATCAACATTCAATCGTCGTGCTCGAGTAGCTAGAAACTAAAATATAGTGGAAGATCTGTCTCAATCACCTTCTCCTATGTTGATGTTACCGGGAATATTGTCCACTTGGATGCTGTTATTCCCACTAAGATTGGTAGCTATCTTAGAAACAAACATGTAAAGTCTACTTTCATTTTCCTTTATGCAAATAGACAAGAGGGGAACCAAGGAGACCAACCTTAGTCTTACGCTTGATTTCCTCTCTTTCCTGATAGAGCTTCGCCGCTTCTTCTTCGTCTGCCTAGCTTCAAAGAGCACCTGTGGAATCACAACAACATACTACTGTCGAAGAACAAAGATCTATATTCATAAATAACATAGGACCAGATGTGTGTTAACCATACAAATGTATATATAAACAAGTACACAAGAATATGGAGGAAAACTTGAATAGCTTTATTAAGATCAAAAGTAGCAAGAGGATTACAACCATATGTTTTGACCCATCATCATCCTCCATCTAGAAAGCCCTTCTTCACCTCAAGTAAAGCTTAGATCACCCAACACTATGAATATACACCAGAAAACCAACAACACTTCTCTACAAGATACAAGATTCCAGCCTCTAGATCTTTGTGCTGAGGGATCCATATATAGATGATTGTAGGGAGATGAGTCATCTTCTGGGGTCTTGATTAGTGTCCTCTCTCTGATAGTTCCCGATTCCACTTGGAGAATGATGATCTCTTACTCATCCCTGGTCGAAAACAGAGAGGCAAGTGTCAGAGGGGAAGCTTCTGGAAGATTCCATGATCTTCCACCTCGCATTTTGTCCCCGCCATTTGTCCATTCCCGACCATCGCACCCTACAGAGGAGAAATTCAGTATGCATTGCACCTTATACATTGGGAAGGTGATATGCATTGCACCCTCTGCACTGGGCTTTCAGTATGGTCCAGTTTTGACCATTTATGAGCATTTTTTAGTGGAGAACTTCTGGGAGATGATGTAATCAGCTGACCTTGTTCCGTTAGGCAGTGAAGCAACATTTTTAGGGACTTAGGAGCCCTCAGTTTATGGACATTTATGATTGGGGTTGAAGTGCCCAAAAATGTCTATAATAATCGATACTTGAGGTGTTGCAAAACTATCCCTTCCAGAAACAAGCTTTATTGTCAGTAATAGGTGGAATAGATGCTACGGATTCTAATCTTGTGGTTTATAACCATACGGGATATACACCACAGTTACCAGCAAAATTAGCTTTCCTAATACAAGTAAAAGCTCTCAATAAAATTTTTCACATAACTATTATTGATGAGGGGGCATCTACTTGCATTATGTCTGAGCTACTGGAAAACTCTTGGTTCACCGCCCTTGTCACAATCACCAACTACATTAAAAGCTTTCGAAGGAAGAACATACACTCCTTATGGGATTTTGAGTAACCTGCAAGTTGAATTGGGGGGAAAAACAGTGAATGTCAAGGTCGTTGACGGACTCCTTGATTACAACATTTTACTAGGAAGGCCTTGGGTATATGCTATGGCTACCGTTGTTTCCACATACTTTCGAATGATTGCATTTCCCTTCAATGGTGGAATCATAGTCATTGATCAACTAGCCTTCTTTTCTAATAGTTCACAGACCACGGGAAGCATTCCATTGATACACGAAAACTCACAATCGCTTCAAAATGTTGGAGTAGGTCTCCTAAAAGATCCTTCCTTGATGGGCAATTTTACCCTCCCGTCACCATCTGGTTTCGCGGAAGAAGCAAGAGTGGAGACCTGCAATATGATTTCTTCTACATAATCTGAGTTTAAGAAGAATTCCAACTACTTTGAAAGTGATGTTTACAGCAAGGCAATGCTGCCAAGCCCCATTGAATCATTATAAAAATCAATCTATTGGGCTTGTGCGGCAAACCCTAATCCGCACTCAACAATTTCATGGGTAGATAGGTCTTTAGAATATGGCACCTCTTCGGATCCTTTTTCGCGTATACATTCTACGAATGAAGGAATCGTCCAATCAATGATGATAGGAGAGATGTCATGGGAAGATTATCATCATCGTTCCCACCTTCGAGATGACAATGAAGATTATTCAAATGAACTCAATCACCTATAAATCATGGATTTCTTGTCGAATTCTGTAAATACTGTAGATTCTGAGCGTAATCTGTCTAACATAGAAGAAACATTTTCTATAAACATTTCGACCAAGCCTAACATTGTAGAAAATATTCACGTCGAAAAATCTTGTTCTCCATCGGAACTAGATAATTACCGTGCTCTTTTCTGCGAATTTCGAGATGTCTTTGCATGGTCTTATGAGGAGATGCCAGACATTGACTTAAGAATTGTTGAACATGAGATTAAAATGCATCCTGATGTCAAACCAGTATGACAACGGCTTTGACCTGTTCATCCTAAGAAAGCCTCTACCATTAAAGTAGAGGTTGAAAAACTTTTGCGTGCTGGCTTCATTTTCCCTATACCTCTTACTAATTGGGTATCTAATATTGTTCCAGTGATGAAAAAACAAGGGACAATTTGAGTGTGCATCGATTATAGAGATGTAAACCAAACATATCCAAAGGAGAAATATCCTACACCTTTTATCGACTAGATTATTGACGAATGTGCCAGATGCGAAATATTTTCATTCATGGATGGATTTTTTGGTTACAATCAAATCAATATACGCCCACAAGACCAATCAAAAACTACCTTTATATGTCAGTGGGGCACATTTGCATATCGAAAGCTACCCTTTGGTTTGAAGAATGTAGGGGCTACATTTCAAAGGGCGATGAATTATGCCTTCCATGACATCAAACATATTGTTCTTGATGATTTGCTTTCTCATTCACGAAAATGAACTGATCACCCGCAACATTTGAGAGCAATATTTTTATGTTGTCAACTATACAAAATAAGACTCAATCTGCACAAGTGTGTGTTTTGTGTTGGCTCTGGTCGATTACTCGGATTCATAGTTTCAAAAGATGGAATTTGACTCAATCCCTCCACCTTCAAATTTGTTACAGATATAGAGACTTCAAGGGAAGGTAAACTTTTTGAAGAGGTTCATTCCAAACTAAGCTGAATTAGCTAAAGGTTATACACATCTATTGAAGAAAGGGGTACCCTTCGATTGGGACCAAGTTGCACAAGCTTCTTTTGATGCTCTCAAAGATTCCATGATTAAAGCATCATTAATGTATGCCCCAAACTATCAAAAATACATTTACCTGTATCTCGCCACTATAGATACAACCATTGGTATGGTTTTAGTGCATAAGGAAAGTGGAATCGAACATCCTATATATTATTTGAGTCGCAATCTTGATGATACAGAAAGTAAATATTCATATGTTGAAAAGTTAGCCTTAGCAGCCGTTCAAGCTGTGCAAATATTTTGTCATTACATCCTCCTTCGCAAAAATACCATTATATCAGATTGCAACCCTATGACATACATCTTGTCACATCAATTGCTGGGGGGCAAATATTCTAAATGGATAGTTATCTTGCAGGAGTTTGATTTGGAGTTCATAAAATCCAAATCAAAGAAATCTCTTGTCTTTGCTCAGCTACTTTGCAATCTTCCCTCGTCCTCCAATGATTTAACATCAGAAGCTTCAATCTTGGATGAGTCTCTATTTCTGATTTCGCCAAGTGATCCATGGTATGGAGATATACTGGTCTATCTCCAGACCTAAGCTTTTAGGCCTAATACCTCTCACCCTGAACAACGACATACTCGATACCAAGCTAAAGGTTATCTAATCATTGGTGACACACTTTATCGTCATGTTATCGATACAATATTACATAGGTGCCTTACTCATGTGGAGGCCAAAAAAGATTTGAATGAATGCCATTTAGGTGCTTGTGGGGGGCATTTATCTGGTTATGTAAATGCACAAAAAATTCTACGAGCTAGTTACTTCTAGCCATCTATATTTAAATATTGCATTCTTGCGGTTAGAAGGTGCTATGCTTGTCAGATTTTTGATCGTAAAACCAGATTACCACCTGCACCACTGCATCTAGTCATTGTTGTTGGCCCATTCACAAAATTGGGCATTAATTTTATGACATGTAACCCCACCTTGGCTGGGGGGCATGGGTATAATATAGTCGCTGTTGACTATTTTACCAAACGGGCTGAGGCGATGCCTACATTGAACAACAGTGGCGAAACAACTGCTCTTTTTTTTTTTAACCATGTGGTTTCCAAGTTTGGTGTGCCATAAGCTATAGTTACAGATCATGGGTTGCATTTTCACAATCACATGATGATTGAATTAACTACCAAATTAGGGCTATCACATGATAGTTCTACTCCATATTGTCTGCAAGCTAACAAACAATTTGAGGCAATCAACAAAGTCCTTAAATGCATGTTGCAAAGAATGATTGGAGTCCATAAACGGAATTGGAATTTAATCTTGTACTCAGCTTTGTGGGTATATCAGACCTCGGTGAGAAATGCGACTGGATTTATGCCATTTCAGTTGGTGTATGGTTTGGAAGCAGTCTTACCAATCCAATGTGAAATCTCATCCCTCAAGCTCGCAATTGACCTGCTACCTAATACTTCTGAAGAAGAACCATGTTTCTTGGAATTAATCCATCTGGATGAAACCCGTCGTGATGCTGCATTGGCTAACGAAGGACATAAGAAATGCATCAAGGCACAATATGACAAGAATGTTAAGCCTTGTGTCTTCTCAGAAGGTGACCTAGTCTTGCTTTACGATCATGATTCTGACAAACTAGGAGCAAGGAAGTTTGAACCATTATGGATGGGCCATTATATTGTTAAACATGTGTTAACAAAAGGAGCCTATGAGTTAGTCGATTATGATGGGATTCCATTGTCGCAGCCCTGAAACGGGTTGTATCTTAAACGTTACTATGCTTAATTAAGTGTAGTAAAACTCACTGTACATATGCTTTCATTGTATTTTTGTGTGCTAGTTTTCTTTTAGAGTTTTGATTTGGTTAGGTAATCCACTTCACATTTGTTGCAGATGTCAAACTTTTTGGAACCGTTTGTTGGGTATGCCGATGGAGCTAGTTGTAGTACATAGAACTTAACTTCTGTAGCATGGGCCATTTTCGCTCCAAGCAGAGAGTTAGTGGGTTTCAGAGGGATATGTATTGGTCAATCGACAAACAATATCGCTGAGTATAGTGAATTGATTGAACTCCTCTATGATGCCATTTCACATGGAATATGCTGAATCATTGTTAGGCTAGATTCACAACTTGTCATTCTACAACTTACTGGCATCTATTCTGTCCGAAACACAACTATCCATCGCATGTTCCTAAGAGTTCAAATTTTGGAAAGACATTTTGAATTCATTCAATATCAACATATTTCCAGGAATTTGAACACATTAACTGACTCTCCAACAAACTATGTGTTAAATAGACATATGCAACATATGCAAAGAAAACATTTTTCAAATCACATCATCATTTGAACATGATTTCATCACTTAACCACAATAAAACTCTGAAAGTCAAATAGATAGCTGTATATAAGTTTTTATAAAAGTTTGTGTCCAAGACAAAATCATCCATCTGACCCAAAAACTAAAAAATGAATGTAGAAAATATCCTAGACTAGTGTTGTTGATGATAACAGGTCACAGCCTGTGCTATCATATGCAGGAGTCTCATCCAGCGACTCGGCACGCCAATGGTATGGTGCTGCAATCTCATGGGTAACTCTTCAATCTAGACATTTGGAATACCGAGGGTTAAACCCTCTATGTGATCTTGCAGTTGAGCCAAGGTCTCTGCTATGTCCAAATCTCTGAGAACTGCCCTCCCAACAGCTCTCTCCACTAGCGCACCTGCCTCCCGTTGGCGTACCACTGGTCAAACAGATCCAACATCTGCATACATATACAAGTTTATTTAGTCTTGGTAACAATAAAAAACACAAAAAAAGTGAAAACTTAAAAAGAAAAGTGTGTTTGAATCAATTTACCAATAGCGTTCCACTGCGCCCCAACTAGTAATACCAGATCTGGATCACCACGGAAGTCCATCCTAGCATATGGATATTTTACGAAGGCCGTATCCTAACTGTCGAACCACTCCAAGAAAGCGGAGGAAAATGAGATCAGTGTCTGGCCATCATGCCTATCCATAAGATCTACCCATCGCTGCATCTGTGCGTCTCTAGGTCCAGGTACTCCCAGAGAAATGTGTTGTGGCTGCATAAGTGGGATTCTTTCTAAGGCGAAGGAAATCAAGATAGACCCATAACCAAAATTTTTGGTCTTTCCAGCATTCACCTTGGTTAGTTGTTCTCTCATAGATGGAAGAATTGCCTCACACCAGTTGAATACCTTTGGTTCTAGGCATTCTAAGGCACATTGCATATAAGATTTGTTTGTTAAATGTAAAGCCACACTACCAACCAATCTAGCAAGGGTAAATAGGATTGTTCTCAAAGGTTGATCACTAACATCTCAGATATGAATCTTTCCATCTCTATTGGGTTGAGAACCTTCCTGACAGAACTGACGAATATAATCTCTCACTGATTCACCTCCTCTGGTGAATCCTGATAGTCAAATGGGGGCACCCTGCCTCGATAAACCCATCATAAAGTAAACATCCTCAATGGTAAAGAGGATCGCTTTACCCCTAATGTGAAAAGCCTGGTCAATAGGGCCCCAAGCACGACCAAGATACTGTAGCAGTTCCATTTGTTGCCGCATGCTGGATAAGCGAAAGAACTTCAGCAACCCACAGTTCTTTAAGGCATCAACTATGCCCTGGTCATTTAAAGCAATCATGTCTTGTTCCTTATGTTCTCATTCTCACCATGTAATGACCATTTTGATCCAATGAATATATGAAACACAATCATTAGATAAATTAGGATCCAACTTGGGCAAAAATCAGTTAAAAATTTGGGGAAAAACAACTATTTAATTTTAGTTTTTGCGCCCATCGCACTTGCCCTTTAGAGATAGTGCCATGCATTGCAGGCTATCTGTTAGGAGCATGAAATGCATTGCACTTTTCAATAGGGAAAGGGTGCGATGATCCGGAAAACGCAAGATGAAACCCTAGGGGCTTGAAAAACTAAGAAATTTTGCTCAAAACTGAAAAAGAATAGAATAAAATGAAAGAGCACTGAGATAGCTCCTACTTGGTCCTGACGGCGTGAGAAATGATCCATAGAATCCTTCGCAATCAGCTGGTGAAGTTTAGGGTAAAAAAATGCTCTAGAGCTCCAAATCCAATGGTAAAAATGAAATGGTTAAAATGAATTACCAAAACTTGTTTTTTATATTTACTTTTACATGTAAATCAAGTAAATGTTGGTTTTTCTTCATTTTTATCCATGAACATGTATTTTAATAATCTTTGATGGAGTGTTGAGCAGGATGAACGACTGAAAGAAGAATTCGATATACTAAATGGCGAATTGAGCATCTTTGACCACAAAGCAAACCTTTTGTTTTCTTTTCAAGCTTTTATATAAAATGAAAAGAAACCATAGAGTCCGCTTTAAACTCTTTTTAGACTCTCTAAATAAGAAAATATTGTCGAGCACTTGTCTATTCTAGCTCGTTAAAGTATTGGAAACGACATCTCTCTTGTATTATTTTATACTTTTTCGGACTTGAGGGATAATTTTACGAAAAAGAACTTATAGAGTTTTCTTTTCGTCCATTTTTAATCTCTCTAAACATGAAAAGGACTGAGTTATCTTTGTTGCTAAACTCGTTAAAATATCATAATAGCGACAAACTTGTCCATCTAGACAAGACCGAGTTTCACTATTGCTAGACTCGTTAAAACATCAAATAGTGATGGGTTTTCCCAAAGGGTGAATTATAGAACAAGCATGTGTTATCCTCCTCAAGCTTGATAAAAAATAAAGAGGTACTGGTCAGCAACAACTGGGGAAAATGGGAAAAATATTGAAAACTTATGGTAGCAAGTCACTCTTGAACATGACACTTTCACTTCATCTCCGTGACTAAGTTGGGTTGGGTCATTCCGTTTGATGGTTATCATACTGTTGGTCTATCACACCATCCATCACTTACGTTTTGGGTCAACGCTACCAATTCATCTCAATATCACCGATATGTTCATTAGAAGTCATCCAGTGAAAACTTCATCCGTTGCAATACTATAAACCTTCATTTTCATGACCGCCATTCCTGAACTTTGTTTCGTTAGTCGATTCTCATCTCCAAAAATAATTTACTTCATTTCGTGTCGTAGATGTGGGATACATCAAGGCCCTCCTACGATGAGTCACTTCTTGTTGACAACAGCTCATCATCCAAGAAGTTGACTTAGAAACACCCTTTCAGTGCTTTGAAGCTTGTATACATAAATGGAAAGTTTCTCGCTTCTGGCGACAGGTTGACATCAATGGCCTTTGACCAAAAGATTTTGCATTGTGTTTGACATCAAATCATTCATTCACACCATGCAAAATTTACTGTAGTACCTTGAGGATCATCATTATTATCAGTGATCCCTCTTGCGTCTGTTAACAACTTACATCACTGGCTAGTAATCAGACGATGTCTCTTCACGTTCGACCTTAGAAAATCTATTCACATGGTTAGACTTGTACATTGAGTGAAGATTGAATGAGATTGAAGACGTCGAATATAGTTTCATCCATCCAGGTTGCGATATATTAAGGAGTACCAAATCAAATGTACAAAGGCTTTACACAGACGGTCATCCGAATCATGGATCATAAATCTATATTTGTAGAATCATAAGTCTATATATGTAGGTGACTATCTGATCTATGTAAATGTAATGAAAATTTATAAGCTAAGCATGGGAATGCCTCCCTCAACTAGTTCATGAGAAAAATAAGATTATCATGATGTATTTTATTGTAATTTATGTAGGTCACCTTCCGTTTCAAAACTTATGATCCTCATGATAAAGCATTTCACCCGACATAGATATTTATGACCTCATGCTTTAGGGGGCAACTGTTACATATTTATTTGGGCACATCAACCCCAACTTACATGTCGATGTCATTAGGTTTCATCAACCCCTAATATAGTTGTTTCATGTCCTAAATAACTTAGTCATCTGAATGCCTCAGTCCCAAAGAAGTTCCATCACAAAAGTCATCCAAAAAGTTTCTCTAAAGAGATCATTGTCAGAAGCCCTTCATTAGGCTGCAATGCATTGCGTGTGCCACACTGAGTAAGTGCTATGCATCGCACTTAGGCCCTCTTTAGCCTATGATGAGTGAGCTTGGGCAAAGTTCCAGGAGAGTTTGAAGAATCAGTTATTCATGGAAACCTCCAGAAGCTTCTCAAGTGCCACCTACCCCTCTTAGTTCACCCAAGGATGACAAAAGGAACTAGAAAACATCAACCTCCTATCTCCCTCTTTCATGGAACCAATTCCTAAAAATAGAAAGGCATTCATCATCATCATTGATGACCCAACCTCCTTCACTCATCCAAGGGATCTAAAGGCTAAATAGTTCTGAGTTGTAAGGAGGTGTTGATGGTTTTAGTATTGAGGCTAAGTATTGTGGTAATGTTGGAATTTATTACTGTTCATGAGGTGAAGAAGGTTTGAAGTTGGAAGGATGGCGCTGGATCGAACTCATGGGTTGCAATCCTTCTTTCTATTAATAAATCTTTTCAAGATTTTTCCCCTATGTTTGTGTAATCTGTCAATGCATTCATATGTTTATCATACTTTCGATTCTATGTTATTTATGAATTATTGATCATTATGCTTTGACGGGTCTTTATTTCTGTAATTATACAGGTACTCTCCAAGTGTGTTAAATACAGGGAGGAGCAATGAGATCAGTCAAAGGAGAGAGGGATCAAGAAAGGAATCAAGTGGAAGTTGCAGGTTGGCTCCTTATAATATTTCTCTTATCTGTCGTTCATAGGAAAAATATTGAATTGTTTTAACTGTTGTTTCTAGGTTAGCTACCAAACCTAGAGGGTTAGCATTTCTTAGAAATACTAAATATTCCCGAAAAAATAACTTGCTTCTGATGTTGTGAAGCTATCAAGGTGGTAGGAGAAAGTGTAGTCTGATCACCTACTTGTGAGGAAGTAGGTGTCTGTTTGGTGGTGATAATATATTCTTTATCTGAATCCTTGCTTAGATTTACTTTGGGATTGAGCTTTGTTCTCTTCCTATATATGATTTTGAAGTCTTTTCTGGGAGTATCAGTAACTGAAGGTGACTCTTCTTTTTTGATCTTGTTTCCTGGTTTATCTTGTGTGACAAGAGTTTGTAATGTTGAAGTTGACACCAATTTCTCCTCTTCCTCTTGTAGAGTGTTTTTAGTCCATTCTAGCTGGTTCTTGTATCTCTCAATCTCTGGTTTGAACGTATGAAGATAATATGTAGATTTGTTTTCTACCCTTAACTTGGAGATGGCACCTAATGGATCATATGACCATGTAAAACTGAGGCTGAATTGCATTTCTTTAAGAAATTTTTCTACTTCTTCCCCTACTGCCCTGTTATTATAGATGAAAGGTCCTATTTGTGTTTTGATCTTGAATTGAGATTTCTTCTTTGTAGACATACAATGAATCTCATTGACATTGAGCATTTGCCTGATGTATTCTAGGGAAAAAATCCTCATTGGGAGGAAATTTGGAAGTTTGTAAGGAGCGAGTTCACACCGATATATCCTCAGCTTTGTGTAATTTTGGTAAAGATACCAATCTCTTGTTCTAACTTGGTTTGATAACTGCAAAATTTTCTTGCTTTCTTCACTGATTCTTGGCTCTCAATTGTTGCTTAGGACCACTGAGTGCTGGATGTACAAACATTTCTATGAATTGTTTGTATGAGTATTCTTTTTTCTCCTTCATTACTATTATAGTCCAGAAGATGACTGATTGCTAATTTCCATTGTCATCCAACTTTTGTAATGCAAACTTGATCTTGTCTCACTGAAAATACAAAAACATATATACTAACACATAAGCATATTTAAATACTTCCTCAGTTTGGAATTTAACGAATTGAGATTTCTTCTTGGCAGACATAAAATGAATCTCATTGACATTGAGCATTTGCCTGATGTATTCTAGGGAGAAAATCCTCATTGGGAGGAAATTTGGAAGTTTGTAAGGAGCGAGTTCACACCCATATATCCTCAGCTTTGTGTAATTTTGGTAAAGATACCAATCTCTTGTTTTGACTTGGTTTGATAACTGCAAAATTTTCTTGCTTTCTTCACTGATTCTTGGCTCTTGATTGCTGCTTAGGAGACTGAGTGCTGGATGTACAAACATTTCTATGAATTGTTTGTATGAGTATTCTTTTTTCTCCTTCATTACTATTATAGTCCAGAAGACGACTGATTGCTAATTTCCATTGTCATCCAACTTTTGTAATACAAACTTGATCTTGTCTCCCTGAAAATACAAAAACATATATACTAACACAGAAGCATATTTAAATACTTCCTCAGTTTGGAATTTGACAAATTGTTCATGGATGGAATCTACAAGGAATTGGTTGAAGTTGAACAAGATGGAAGGCTTGGAATCTATGGAGAAAATGGAAAGAAATTCTATAATGGCCTCATCTACCCACTAATATGAGTAATAACCAAGGAGGTAGGAGATGACTGTAATGATTTGCTTGGCTTTCTCAGGGAAAATGGAGGATGGATAGGGAGGATTTTTCTTGGGTAATGGGGCATATTCAATCAAGAAAAGCTCAAGGGTTTTGGATCTTTTTTCAAAGTCTAGTTTCTGATATAATTCAGTGAGTGCTTCATGAGAGAAAGGAGTGGCATTCTCTGTAATATGAGCTTGCATCATTTGGTCTATAGATTGGGCAATTATGGTGAATAAAATTTCTCCTGTAGGGGCAATAACAACTGTTTGGCTGGGTACATAAAAAGCATGACATTTATTGACAAATTCAGGGGCATTGTGGGTCTGGGGAAAGATGTAATGGGGAAATTGGATTCCCACAATCCAATACCATCAGAATTATCAATGAATTTGTCTTCAAGCCAACAATACATTTCAAATAATTCAAACTCACACAGGGTTTCATGGATTTTGTAATCCATGTCCGCCAAATGGGTTGATGAAAATTAATCGAAGGGTGGATCAGAGGAATTACAGGTTCTTCCTATCCCTTATCTTTAGGAGGCATGATCATATTAGGCTGAGAACACTGATGAAATCTTGATTGTGTAGGTTTACAGGGTGCAGAAATGGAATCGTATTTGAGAAGACAGGAAAATAGAGGCACTAGTTTGAACAACAGTTCACTGGTGTGATCCTCGGTCGTATTAAGCTGTTACGATTTGAATTGGTAAACTTGTTATAGAAAAGGATATTAGCAGAGTATGATATTGGTAACATGTGAATGGGCGAAAGAAGGGATTTTATACTTTTCAGGCTTTCCATTGTTGATGGAATGGGTCCATTATGTTAATGATTAAGTAATTAAATTACTTGACAGGTTGATTTGGAGGGAGTGGATGTGATTGGCAGGATCAAAAAATAGATGAGGTGGAAAGACAAGAATTGTAGGAGTGTAAAGGATAGGATGGTGGTTTTGTGCGATGAAGAAAACCATTTTCAGAGGGGGCCTGAGGTGGTTAACTGTTTCTATAAGGGTGGTGTGAAAACATGAAATGGTGCCACGTTCTGGTGGGTTGCAAAATAATATCAACTGTTGGATATGAAAAAGGGGAATTTAGATGAGGTGAAAGGTGGCGGTATTTTATCGTGTTGTGATGGACATGTGGTGGGGTAGGGGAATGAACAAAATATATAAGCGAAGGAATGATTTTCGGGTGGTGAAAATTAGGAATAATGGAATAATGTACCAAATGTATTTTGATATACCGAACCTTAGAATAAAACCTTTATCCCTTTGCTTTTCTCCTGCACATGAAAATATCATTAAAATTCGACTTAGGATAAAATTTTCATTATTTTCCTTAAGTCACCATTATATTTCTACCTACCCTCTCATTTCAATTCTTTTTCTAAGCTAACATTTTTCCTCTTCTTCTTTTGTTGGGTGCACTTAAATTGGTAGACCCAAATAACTTTTTTTTTATTATGAAAATCTACCCTATTCTATCACTTATCTCACCATTGATTAAGATTAAATTGTTGAATAAATTTATTTCTACCTAGCTACTAATTTACCGAGTTTAAATTGTTTGGTAAATCTTTATTCACTAAGCTATTCAACATAAATTGAAATTTGTTCAATCATGATTAAAATGTATGATTTGAACACAAATTTAGTCATTGTAGCATTCAAAAACAACTTGCACACAATATTATTTGTTAATGAGCTAAAAGAACTAATTTATCGGTAGTGGAATTTAGACTTGCAACACTTTCCGTCTTATTTTCTATTTTGATTTTGTGGGGTTCTTATTTCCTTTTTTTTTTTTTAATATGCCCTCTTTTCATTTTCTCTTTTCATATACTTTTTGGAAATCATTTAAATATTGAAATTTATGTACGATATGAAATTACAAATACAAAATACCCAATCACCTTGAGATCCTATAATTTATAGGACCTTATAATGGCTCCAGCTGGGGATGGCACTTCTCCAAGTGAAGTTTGAAGAACATATGATCAGTAGCCTTGAGTACTCCATGTCTGTAATGTCTTCATTTGATTTCTTTTGCTATTTTAAGATACTTTTGCTAGCTCATGAATTTAGGCTTAGGGCCTTCACTGTGGGCTTCAACCTTTGTTAACAAGTTACCCAATCAAAACCATAAAGACTATGATATTTACAATGATGTAAGAAAAATTTGCAGGCTAAGAAAAGTAGTGCTTCAACATCTTGCTATTGACAGGACCTCTAGGTATCTTTACTCCATCTAGCTCTTTAAGGAAGAATGCATTGTTTCCCCTGAAATCATAAACAACATATGGCCCTTTCCAAAGATTATCAAACTAGCCATGTTTTCCATTGTCCTCTCTCCTAGAATCCCACCTCAAAAATTTTTCCCCAATGTTAAAGTCATCGAGTTTTTTTCTTCTGTCAGAGATATTTTTAATATTTTCCGAATAACTTGGGTCCTCTTGTATACTTCCTCCTTGGATTACTATAACTGGATAGTTTGATTGATCCTTCTCTGTACATCATTCGGTTCAACTTGCACTTCTTGAATGATTTTCATGACTGGAACTTGTAAAGAGGATGGAAAAAATGCATCCATTCCATAGACCAATTGGTATGGTGATATGCCAATTGATTTTTTAATAGTAAGTCTATCAAACCAAAGTGCGTTGACCAACTTGTTATGCCAATATTTTTTGTTGTCTTCTCACAACTTTTTAATGATGTTTACCAAACTTTTATTTGAGGATTCAACCAACCCATTACCCTGAGGATAATAAGTTGTTGAATTTCCCAAAGTAATGTGGTATTTATGGAAAAATTCAACCATTTTCTTAGATTTAAAGGCTGCAACATTATCAGTGATGCTAGGACAACCAAATCTGGAGAGGATATTAGTCTCAAGGAATTTAATAATGACAACATTAGTTGCAACTCTGGAAGGGTGGCCTCTATCCATTTGGTAAAGTAGTCAGTGGCTATAAGAATCCACTTTTGTTGGGCATGGTAAGGGGGATGAATTTCACCAATGAAATTCAATCCCCATTGCTGGAAGGGTCTTTCAACAGAGATAGGCTTTAATGGAAGGGAATTTTTTTCGCTTTCCTTCAAAAATCTGGCATTTATGGCAAGAGGTGAATTTTTGTGAATGCCAGGGAAAAGAGTAGGCCACTAAAAACTAGATCTAAGGATTTTATTGGTAGTGGTTCTCCAATAAAGATGTCCACTGTAATCACCTTCATGGAATTCCTGCATGACTTTTTCTGCATCATCCTTTAACAAGCATTTAAGTAAAATACCCCAACATCTTTCCAATACAAAACATTTTCTATAATGCAAAATTTAACTACTTTTAACTTCAGAAATCTTGCCTTTGTTTTTGTCAAACCAGAAGGAGCATTTAAATTAAATAAGACATAAAGAAATTCTACATACCAGGGTGAGTTCAGAAATGCCTCTTTAATTTATGGAGTTGCCTGTTCCTCTTGATTATCTAATGAATCAACCAAGTTAATGTCTAATGCATGGAAATTTGACTCAACCATCAATTTGGCTAGTCCTTGACCTTTGATTACTTGGTGGATTTGATTTCTACGTCATACTCAAGAATGAAAGCAATCCATTTGTCTTGTTTTCCATCAGGTCCATTTTGCGTCAAAATGTCTTTGACCACTGAATTATGTACATAAGCAATAATATGGGAATGCAAAATATATACTCTAAAATCTCTTATTACTTTAAACAATGCTCCATGATGTTGCATTTCAAAGATGCATCTCTTAAAGCCTTATTAAAGAATGCAATAGGCTATTCAAATCCTTCATTGTTTTTTTCTGTAGTAAGGCTATTGAAATAGTGTGTTCAGAAGCAAAAGAGAAGATTATGAAATCTTTTGTAAAAGATGGGCTAATCAACACTAGTGCTTTGGTAAATGCCTGTTTAACTAAGTCAAAGGATTATTTAGCCTCAATATTCCACTTGATTTCTGAATCCTGTTTAAGCATGTTTGTTATGTTTCTAAGAAGTTCTCCAAGGTTAGGAATGAATCTCCTTAGGACATTGATTTTGCCAGTAAAAGATTGAAACTCTTTGATGTTTCTTGGATCACTGATTTTAATATTGCTTCAATTCTACTGGGATCAATCCTAATCCCATCCTTGTAAATAATGTAACCAAGAAATTTTCCTTCCTCAAGGCCAAACAATATTTTCTTAGGATTTACTGAGATGCCAAACCTTCTACATTTTTCAAACACTCTTCTCAGATGTGATACATGTTCCTCATCAGTTTTAGAATGGAAAATAATGTCATCTAGATAAATCACAATAAAACGACCAATTTCATCAGCAAAGGTAATATCCATTGCTCTTTGGAAAGTGGCTCCAAAATTCACTAACCCAAAGGGCATTTTCACATACATGAAAGTTCCCCATGGAGTAGTGAAGGCAATTTTATCCTGATCATCAGGATGCACTAAGACTTAGTTATAACTTGAGAAACCATCTAATAAGGAAATTCTACTAGACCCTACTACCTTTTGTAATATATGATCCATTTTAGGTAAGGGGTAGTTGTCTATAAGGGATATCTTATTAAGATTTTTGAAATCAATACACAATCCGATTTCTCCCGTTTTCTTTCTAGTAGGCATAATTCTAGACACCCATTTAGAGTATCTAAGAGGAAGTATGATTTTAGCATCATACATCCTTTTCACTTCTTTCTCAACCAAAGGCATTAGGACAGGATTTATCATACAAAGTTTTTGTTTGAATGGTTTTTGATCTTCCTTTATTGGGATTTTATGTTGTATGATACTAGTGTCATATGCTTTTAGATTCTCATAGCTCTAGGAAAATACATCTATTAACTCTTTGAAAAGAGCTGTGTATCATTGTTTTGTGACAATAGGAAGTGATTTGGAGAGTTTTATCATTTTTGGATTCTGCTCACTTCCTATATTGCATTCTTCTATGTTTGTCCTTGTGGGTTCTATTTTTGGCTTTTCTGCTACATCATTAAAATCAAAAGTTCTTCTAACGAAACTAGACCCCTAGGCAGAACATCATTCTTAAGATTAAGTACTTCAAATTCCTCTTTTTATGGATCTATTTCATGCAATTCTAATTTATGTACAACTTGATTGACTGAAATATTTACTTCAAAATCATCAAACTGTTTATCTACACTAACATATTCAATAATATGATTTTATAATTCACATTCTAAATCTATCCTACTATCTTCATACTGATCCTTGGATTGAAAAAAAATTTCAATTTGCTTATCACTTCCAAATACGTGTCAATATATCATATTATCGGGTACAACTGGATGGTGTTTAACTTCCACTGTATATTATCTGTTGGGATGAGGAATTTTTCATGTGCTAGATGAAAAAGCTAAACCATTAGCTAGGACATTATGATTTCTAGGAATGATATCAAGATCATATTCTACAAAAGTTCCTAGAAAGTCAAGCACAACATTTCTATAGGCTTTCAACCTAGGATGTTTTGCAACATACTCTCCCTTGATCTGTTTTATAATTAATTCAGAATCCCCATGAACATAAATTCTTTTAGTACCTAACCTCTTCATTAATTGCAATCCTAAGAGAAGTGCCTCATATTCTGTTATATTATTGGTGCAATGAAAGTTGAGTTTATAGGAATGACCTTCTGCATGATTATTCCCTGAATTGGACACCCAAACACCTACCCCCAAACCTGCTTTGCTACAAGATCCATCAAAGCTCGTGTTCCAAAAAGGTTCAATTTCTGTTTTTTGTTGCACAATTTGTGTTTGATTTTCATGTTTTTCATCAATGTCATTTTCTACCTTGGTAACCTGTGCATCAATGTCTCCATCATTATAAAGAATGAAAGATTCAAGGTCAGAATGAACAGAGTAAAGAGGATAGTTATGTGGTTTCTCTTGACTACTCACCATATACTTCATTAAAGTTTCCTTGTACAGTCTTCTTTGTTGACCAAACACTAGTATAGTGGCATAAGTCATGTCCATTTGTAGGGTCCTTTGTAATTTTTCTCCCCACGAGCGTGACAACTGCATGCCATACTTAGGGGGAATTTCTGCAACCACTATATCCATCACTAGACTTTTAGCAAGGATTTGGGCTAAAGTAACACATAGGTCTTTGATAAGACCTAGGAATCTAACTTTGCTAGAATCAAAGGAGTACAAGTCTTTGTAGGGTCTAGTAATGTCAAGTCCTAGTTTCTCCATCACAACCTTCGGCATTAAATTATGTGATGCACCTGAATCTAGCATAATAGCATTATGGAGAATTTTATCATGAATATTCAAACTGACATAGAATGGAAGGACCCCCCCTTGTTGTGGTTTGCATTCAACTTCTAGCCCAAATAAGAGTTCAGGCTTACATAGTCAGTGTTTTCCCCAATGTTTAGTACTTTCATGACCTAAGTCCTGTATACATTTTTGTTCATTAATTTAGTTAAGGGGATATCAATTTTCATCTTGGGAAGTTCATTTTCAATACTGAATGGTGTTTGATTATTAAGTAGATTTGGAAAATTAGACTTATTAGCAACTATTTTTGTGGCAAGTTCTGTTTGTTGGCTGGTAGTAGGGAAATAAGTTTGAGTAGTTTTGGAAGGAGTATCAATCGTCATTTTAGCATTATCTTCTGCTGGATTCTTTCCAAGATTTTTAGTGGTTTGCTTAGGAGGATTTTCTCCTTTTTTCTTAGAATCAAAATTAGAGACCTTTTTGACAAGATTTTCAACATTCTTTTTATTTGGAGTATCTTGATTTTTCTTACTTCTAAGATTATACTACCTATGGACTTCTAAAATGGCATTTTCAAATCCTTGTTTGTATTCATATGACTCTTTAGAATCCAATTCAGTTTGGGCTATGAGAAAAAGTTCATGCTTCTCTTGAGTGAGTAAAACTATTTCATCATCATTTATCCCCCATAAATGTATTTTATTATCAGCCAAATCTTGCACAATATTCCCCTCATAACCTGTGTAATTTTCCTAAAAAGGAGGCCGAACCTACTTGTCTGGACCCTTTTTTTCTCTTTGTTTAATTTGGGGAACATTCCTTCTAAAGTTTTGGTTTCTAGTTTGGGGGACATTTTAGTTTTCTCTTGCTTGATTTTGATCATTAATGTTCACTCTTTGCATCATTTGATTCACTACTTTGACTAAGTTGTCAATTTTATGATACACAGTAGAAGTAGAAGGTTCTTCTTTTATGGTAACTCTGCATTCAAACTTTAGTTTGGCCTTTTTGGCTAGGATGTTAGCTTCAACTTTAATTGCATTTGCATGCATTTCTTCCAAATTTGCCTGGTCTCTCTATCTAAGTTGATATTCCATATCTACATCGAAACCATCTGGAAAATCAATCATAGCTAGACTAGGGGAGGGATTTATGTCTTATGGAATGGAATTGTAAACAATATTAAACCATTCACAATATTGTTCCACACTTTCATTTGGTTTTATTTTCAGTCTTTTATATTAATTTAGGAGTTGAAGTGGATTCTTCTTGATCTCCCATATAACTAAGAAAGTTGATGGAAAGCATCAAGGTTGACTATACTTCCTGTAGGTAATTCACTAAACCATTTCTTGACATCACTTCCTAAACTCTGGGCAAACAATCTCATTTTAACATCAGCTTCATCTACTTCTTCAAGGTCAAATACATCATTCATCCTATCTACATGCTACTGAGTAGTATAAGCACCAATGTTATCAAAGGTCACAATTTTTTATTGATAATATTCAGGCATAACGTTTAGCTGGGTTGGCAACACCAAAGGTGAATACCTTCCTGACCCAACTGTTTTGGAAGATTTACTTGAAGATGGACCTAATGTAGGTGTAGTTTTGATAACTATAGGGACAATATGCACAACAGTTTGGGAAACCCAAGGTGAATAGGTTGATACTATGGAGTGAGTAAGAGTGGGAGGTTGTAGATGAACTGACTGGGAGGATTGACTAGACAAAGAGGCTGGTGCAACTGTTAGAGCATAAAATTCAACAGATTGTTGAATAAAGGCTTATTCAATAGCTTGGTCCAACACTGAAACTAGACCTTGAAGTTTGTCAAATTGCTGTAAAGATTCAAAATCAGGATTAGTTTCAAGGAGTTGGGTTTGGGATATATATGGTTGCAATATGGCTTTATCTATGAAAATTTGATCTACAAAAGCAACAGACTTTGATCTAAACAAACTTTGCTAGAAAGGTAAATCAATTCTATATCTTGTAAAGTTTCAAATTTCTATGGGAAATAATTAGATCTTGACTAAGGAATATTCTCAGGGAGAGAATTGAATCTAGACAGAGGACTATTACTACCTTGACTCTCGGTAAAGCTTTTCTTTATCACCAGTTTCTCATGGTTATCGATAATTTCAACAGGGTTGGGATCATGGTGAGATCTAGTGTAAATTTTTTTGAGAGCCAGGGCTATGAAAAATCATCACACAAAAATTAAAATCAGAATCAATGATATAGTAAATATATACAAAATAACAACCTCAAATCATGTATTTCGTAATGATACAACATTTTCTTATTGAAACATTGATTTTAAACCAAGGAATAATAATGTCTTGGATTAAAATGTGCTCATCCCCAACAGAGTCGCCACTATTTTACCATTCTATAATTTTAATATTGGAAGAATAACTATAGAGGACAACATCAAACCAATTTTGAAGTTTGGATCTAGCCCTGCCAACTCCAGAGAGGGATCTCTCTTTATAATTTAACTTTGTTTTTAAGTTGATTTTAGGCTAGTTATAATTATGATTGATTTTTTGTTTGTTTGAATTTAGTTGACTGGTTTGGTTGTTTGATCCGATTAAATTACTTTCTTTCCATTGGGATATGGAGTCACATAAAGCTAGATATTGCATCAAATGTTTAAAAGAGTAATCACCTGGAAATCTAGTTATGTTTATTGGATCTTTAAAGAGAATTATGAAATGAAGAAGAGGTGATTTCAGTAATGATCAAAAAGAATTTAAGAACTTTTCAATCCGACTTCAGAAGAAAAATACAAAGATTGTAAAAATAGTCCGAATAAGGTGTTCAACTGGCAAATCTTATTCTTCACATTTCCTATTTTACAATTAGATTTTTAGATGATTATAATGTAGAGAAAAACAATGGTAACAATTATAACAATATGAAAAACATCACTAGTAAATTGCAGCACAAGAATCATGTGAAAGTCTTTATTATTGACGCTCCAGCACTGTGAAAAAAGTACAATTCTCAATAAGAAAAATTACAATGATCAGGAATTGACCCTCAATACTTCAAATGAATGAATTATTTAAACTAAATTTCCAAAAGGAATACAATGAATAACATATCAACATGGCAATCTATTATTAATTACAAAAATAACAGAATTGACTAATGTGACCAAAAGAGGTAAATTTGGTGAAGTGTTATGGACGTCTGTTACTATTTTCGCAGAGAACAGTTGCTAAGTTGCCATGATTTGGGTGTTGCGATGGTCCTTTTCTTTACTCTTGAAATTCGCACAATTTATCCCACTGCTCCTCATTTGGGATGGTGATTTTTTTTGCCTTTTGGTAGATCTCATCTACCTCAGTATATCGAGCAAATGTGGGTTTTACATGAAAATATGCTTTATCTCATGCTGAATGAAAATATTGTTGCTCATAGCTTCTAAAAAAGCTCTCCCTGTCATAGCACCTTTAATGTTGGAAAATTTAGCAGTATCCCTTGCAATGTCTTTAAGATTCCACATATAATCTTCCCTAGTTATCTATTTATCATTAATTAAAAATAAAAAAGGCAGGCCCCTCTTTGTTAATGGCTCTATTTTATTAAAATATCTGTTGACTACTATTTCAAATTGTGACATTTTTCTTTAAGCTGCACAATCAAAATTTTCTTTGTAAGAACTTTCTTCACTTCCAAAATTGTCTCTGTCCTGTCATCTACTCCCAAATCATCCAAATCATATCAGTTTTTGGATTTTAGAAACTTGATGATGTTGTTGGCTGTGGCAGTCATATCTCCCAACTCGTTGTTAATAGTGGAAATTTCCTCATTAGCTCTCTCAATTAACTCTTTCTGTTCAAATTTAATCTGAATACATGGCCAGATTTCACCCATGGCTTCAATAATATTGGTCCATATAATTTCCTTAGCTTGACCTAGTGTGTGACCAATGGAGGATTCCCTTTCAAACTTTTGTAATATTTCTATTTGCTTCTGAGCTCTGCTACATGGGAAGTTTCAATCCTTGCCTTTTGGTCTTGCAGAATATTAACTTGAGCCTGCAATCTTTTAATTTCTTCTATTTGGAGAGACATATTCTCCATTGTGCTTGCCAACTGATATGCAGTATTCCCTGTGTTTGTTGTAGAAGATGTAGATGTAGGAATTTCTATAATAGGTATAGCTTCCAAAGGGACAATAGACATTCTGGAAGCTTGCTCCTTTTCTTTGATTATTTTCTCCATCTCCGTTTCCATTTGTTTCAACTGTAAATTTTGCTCCATGATGAGCTTCATCAGTTCTTTCTTTTGTGACTTTGTCTCTTCAATGTCTTTGGCCAGAGGATCTTCTGTGGCTGATAATTTCAACTGTTTTCTCAGTGCCACTATGTTAGCATTCTTCTTTCTTATGATCTCTTCTGCAACATTGATATTTGAAGGATCATATCCTACCTTGATTACCAAGTCCTCCAAATCTTTGATTCTTGTGTCTTTAGCAAGTGAAGAGACTTTCTCCATATTCAATTGTGACTGAACATTAGCTAAATAAACATGCAATTTGGAAAAACTCATAGCAGTGTTAGTAAGTGTGGATGAAATCATTTGACTAGTTTGTTTGTGCATCTCTATTTGATCAATGGGATGTATGTCTTTTATATCAAATTCAAATGAAGTCTTTTTGTAATCTGATGCTACCTTGGGCTGTGGGATCTGTGCTTGGAGAAAATCCATCTACATGTTTCCTTTCTTAGAGTCAAAGGCTGACAACAGTCTACTTTGAGAACTAGAAGTCTACTTCCATAATTGATTATACGTATTGATCTTCAAAGCTTCTTTTCTCAATTTAATCTCCTTGAATTTATCAAATATTCTCTTTTATTTATCCTCTATGGTAGATGTACTGGCTTGCATAACTTGCTGCTCACCCAGTGAAGCTGTCGAGGTGGTAGGAGAAAGTGTAGTATGATCACCTACTTGTGAGGAAGTAGGTGTTCTTTGGTGTAGATAATATCTTCTTGATCTAAATCCTTACTTAGGTTTACTTTTGGATTGAGCTTAGTTCTATCCCTATATATGATTTTGATTTCTTTTCTAGGAGTATTAGTCACTGAAGGTGACTCTTCTTCTTTGATCCTTTTTCCTAATTTATCCTGTTTGATAGGAGTTTGTAATGTTGTAGTTGACACCAATTTATCCTCTGCCTCTTGTAAAGTGTTTTCAGTCCATTCTAACTAGTTCTTTTATCTCTTAATCTCTGGTCTGAATGTATGAAGATAAGTTGTAGATTTGTTTTCTACCCTTAACTTGGAGATGGCACCTAATGGATCATATGACCATGTAAAACTAAGGTTGAATTGCATTTCTTTCAACAAATTTTCTGCGTCTTCCCTTGCTGCCTTGCTGTTACAGATGAATGGTCCTATTTTTGTTTTGATCTTGAATTGAGATTTCTTCTTGGTAGACAGAAAATGAATCTCATGGACATTGAGCATTTTCCTGATGTATTATAGGGAAAGAAATCCTAATTGGGAGGAATTTTGGAATTTTGTAAGGGGCGAGTTCACACCCATATATCCTTAGCTCTGTGTAATTTTGGTAAAGATACCAATCTCTTGTTCTGACTTGGTCTCATAACTGCAAAATTTTCCTAATTTCTTCACTGATTCTTGGCTCTGGATTGCTGCTTAGGAGACTCACTGTTGGATGTATAAACATTTCTATGAATTGCTTGTATGTGTATTCTTTTTGCTCCTTCATTACTATTGCAGTCTAGAATATCACTGATTTCTAAGTTCCATCGTCATCCAACTTTTGTAATGCAAACTTGAGTTTGTCTCCCTGAAAATACAAAAACATATATACTAACACAAAATAATATTTAAATGCTTCTTTAGATTGGAATTTGACAAATATTTCATGGAGGGAATTTGAAAGGAATTAGTTGAAGTTGAACAAGATGGAAGGCTTGGAATATGTGGATAAAATGGAAAGGAATCCTATAATGGCCTCATCTACCCACTGATCTGAGTAATAACCAAGGAGGTAGGAGATGACTGCAAGGATATGCTTAGCTCTCTTAGGGAAAATGGAGGATGGATAGGGAGGATTTTTCTTGGGCAATGGGGCATCTTTAGTCAAGAAAAGGTCAAGGGTTTTGGTGCTTTTTGAAAAGTATAGTTTCTGATATAATTCAATGAGTGCTTCATGAGAAAAATGAATGGCATTCTCTGTAATAGGAGCTTGCATCATTTGGTCTATATATTGGGCAATTATGGTGAATAAAATTTCTCCTGTAGGGGCAATAACAACTCTTCGGCTGGGTACAGAACAAGCATGACACTTCTTGATGAATTCGAGGGCACTGTGGGTGTGGAGAAAGATGCAATGGGGAAAATTGGATTCCCACAGTCTAATATCATCAGACATATCAGTGAATTTGTCTTCAAGCCAACAATACATTTCAAATAATTCAAACTCACATAGGGTTTCATGGATTTTTTAATCCCTGTCCGTCAAAGGTATATGATGAAAATCAATTGAAGGGTGGACCAGAGAACTTATAGGTTCTTCCTGTCCCTTATCTTTAGGAGGCATGATCAGATTAGGCTGAGAACGCTGATGGAATCTTGATTATGCAGGTTTACAGGGTGAATAAATGGAATCATATGTGAGAAGACAGGAAAATAGAGGCACTGGTTTAAATGACAGTTAATTGGTGGATCCTCGACCATATTAAGCTATTACAATTTGAATTGGTAAACCTGTCACAGAAAATGGTATTAACAGAGTATGATATTGGTAACATGTGAATGGGAGAAAGGAGGGATTTTATACTTTTCAGGCTTTCGTTGTTGATGGTGCGGTCCGTTACATTAACAGTTAAGTAATTAAATTACTTAACAGGTTGATTTGGAGGGAGTGGATGTGATTAACAGGAGAAACAGATATATGAGGTGGCAAGACGATAATGGCGGGAGTGTAACATATAGGATGGTGGTTGCAACGAAGAAAACCATTTTTGGAGGGGGTTTGAGGTGGTTAATGGTTTTGGTAAGTGGGGTGTGAAAACATGAAATGGCGCCACATTGTGGTGGGTTCGGCTTCAATACCGCCCATTCCCACCTCCCCCCTGACGATAAAGTTCGGATGGTGGGGGAGGGGGGGGGGGAAATATTAGCCTTTGGATATGAAAAAGAGGAATTCAGATGTGGTGAAAGGTGGTAGTATTTTATCATGATGCGATGGACATGTGGTAGGGTAGGGGAATGAATGAAATATATAAGAGGAGGAATGATTTTCAGGTGGTGAAACTTAAGAATAGTGGAATAATGTATCAAATGTCTTTTGATATACCGAACCTTAGAATAAAACCTTTCTCCCTTTGCTTTTATCCTGCACATGAAAATATCTTTAAAATTCGACTTAGGATAGAATTTTCATGCTTTTCCTGAAGTCACCATTATATTTCTACCTACCCTCTCATTTCAATTCATTTTCTAAGCTAACATTTTTCCTCTTCTTCTTTTGCAGGGTGCATTTAAACTAGCAGACCTAGATCATTTTTTTATGAAAATCTACCCTATTCTATCACTTATCCACCATTGATTTATATTAAACTGTTGAATCAATTTTATTTCTACCTAGCTACTGATATACCAAGTTTAAATTGTTTGGTAAATCTTTATTCACTAAGCTATTTAATAGAAATAGAAATTTTTTTAATCATGAGTAAACTATATGATTTGAACAAAACTTTAGCCATTATGGCATTCAAAAAAAACTTGCCCACAACCTTATTTGATAATGGGCTAAAAGAACTAACTTATCAGTAGTGGCATTTAGACTTGCAACACTTTCCGTATTATTTTCTATTTTTCTTTTGTGTGGTTTTTTTTTTTTAACATGCCCTCTTTTCATTTTCTCTTTTCATATACTTTTTGGAAATCATTTGAATATTGAAATTTATGTACAATATGAAATTACAAATACAAAATACTCAATCACCTTGAGATCCTATAATTTATAAGATTCTAACACTACCTATGATAAGGAGTTCTACACCATGGTGCAAGCTGTGAAGAAGTGGAAGCAGTATATGATGGGAAAGGAGAGAGTAGTACACACATATCACTATTTGTTACAGTACTTGTAGGCACATAGTAAGCTACAACAGAATAGGTATTACAAGTGGATGGGTTTATATAGTAGTTTCATTTGGTGATCAGGTATAAGAGGGGCAACAAAAACAAGTTGGCTGATATGATTTCAAGGCCACCCACATCAATGATTACAACTTTGGGGACTCTTATGCACATGGAGCCATTCACCTATTATGCATACAGAGAAGAATATTCAGAAGATAAGGACTTCAAGGAGGTGTATCAATAGTTGCAAAGTCAGAATCATGTGCACGATGGCGCCATCACCATTGACTACCATCTCCAGGATGGGTTACTCTACAAGCTGGGTAAGCTATGTTTTCCTAAAGGTGAGCGTTTGTAGCTGATTAGAGAGGCTCACACCTCTAAGGTTGTAGGGCACTTTGGTGTAGGGAAGACCATGGCTAACTTATGGAGGTATGTGTATTGGGCCAAGATGCAAGAGAAGATAAATAGGTTCATAAGAGGATGCATGATTTGTTGTACCAACAAGCCCAATAACAGGAAACAAAGTATGTATCATCCCTTACCCGTACATACTCGTCCTTGGGAAAGAATTTCCATGGACTTTGTAGGAGGTTTACCGGTAACCAGGAAGGAACATGACTACATGTTTGTGGTAGTTGGCAGGTTCAACAAGATGTGTGTTCTAAATCCCTGTAAAAAGGCCATCAACAAACAAGAAGAAACAAACTTGTTCTTTGGATAGGTTTGGGTGCACTTTGGGATACCAAGGAGCATCATATCAGACAAAGATATAGGATTTATCAGTGCATTCTAGACTACATTTTTGGAGAAGATGGACATAAAGTTGAATGGATCTACAACATTCCATTGACATATAGATAGGCAGATAAAACTAGTCAACAAGACTTTGGTGCAGCTTCTGAAGGGATACAATCAGAAGCATCTGAAGACATGGGATGAAAATCTGGTATATATATACAATGTTCTTATAATAGAGAATTCCACACTTCTATACGAAAGTCCACATTTGAGACTTGTTTTGGATATTTCCCACCTTCACATTTGGACATTGCATATGGGTAGCAAGGAGGAGTGAGGGAAGATCATACAGGAGATGCTTTGAGGGTTGAAAAATTTATAGAGAAGATAAGGTATATCCATCTATAGATACATGAAACACTTCACAATTTGTAGGAGAAGTATACGACCAGGCATGATCAACATAGAACATGGAAGTCATTCAAGGTGGGAGATAGAGTATGGTTACAATTGAACAAGGAGAGGTTGTAGAGATCTAGTCAGAAAATAAAGGCTCTAAGGTATGGTCCCTTTGAGGTACTGGAAAAGGTGGGTGATAAATCATATTGACTCAATTTACCACCATATATGTGCATTTACTCAATTGTGAATGTAGAGAATTTGATACTCTATAAGCCTTCCATGCTAGACCAGGAAGAGAAGTAAGTCCTACATTCTGTGGAGGATTTGGCACCAGACGCTCAGAAAAAGATGATAGAAGATACAATTTTATAGAAGAGGTCCAGAACTACAAGGTAGGGTAGCATTACCTTTGACAGATTGGGTTGAAGGGACAACTTCTAGGCAAAGCTACATGGTACACCAAAGAGAAGGTGGAGGAAAAATTTCCTCACCTCATTTAGTAAAAGTTTTTGGGGACCAAAATCCTCCCAAAATGGGGAGGTGTGATCTGAATTGGATCATTATATTTTTTATCCATCTCGATGCATTTGGAGTGGAAAAAAGAAGAGGAATGAACTCACGAGACCATTTTTAGTGGCGGGACCCAGTTTGGTGAAACAGGGTCTGAAACCTTCCGGGAGTGTTTTGAGGAATCAAAAAAAAAATTTAGCGCTAAATTTTTTCTAATTAGCACCATACCTTTTCATGTTGTTCTACACACAGATACCTTTCCAATGGTGCAAGAAGCGTGTCAATCAAAGTCTGTATGCAAAAGTTATGCCTCTCAGAAGTTGACCTTCCTATTTTCACACCTATAGTTCAGGAGGATGCCATGTCAGCCACCATTATTCATGGAAAATGGGCTAGCCACGTGTTTTTGATGTAAAATACTCTATAAGAGTCTATTTTTTAACTCTAGTTAAGAGTTGATGTAGTCAAACTTAACCGCTAGCAGACTATAGGGCTATGCTATAACCGGGCCACTAAGAGGAAGAGGCATTCCATTCTTTCAAGAGAATTTGGTTCCATAATTGAGCAAAGATAATCAGGAGAGATAGGAGGTTGAGCACACAGACAAGATCTATGCACTATAGCAACCCACAAGCCATAGGCATTACTTCTTTGTACATGCATCCATATTTCCAGATAGAGAAGGAGAGTGAATCGACCTCACCTTCCAGCTGGGTTTTCTCCCATAAGGGTTTCCCAGAGAGAATATCTTGTGTCTTGTGTGTGTGTTAATCCTTATTTTTTCATTCTCTACTTTTCTGCATAATTTCCATTCGCATGCATGCACTAATGAGAGTAAAATATACAGATCTAGAAATGAAATAAAACTGTAATAATGTAGAATCTCAAATTTTTAATATAGTATTATCAGATCTGTTGTGATGAACTGTCTAGTATCCATGGAATTTTATGGATCATGTGTGCTCAACGTTATGATCCCAATTCCAAGTTTGCAATCTTTATTGATGGATTTAGGCTTGTATTTTCAGTCAATGCTCAATCTATTGAAATGATGATTTATTTGCCTCAGACTCTTGTTGACCCAAACATTAATTCTTAAAACAACAAGTTAGTAAACATTAGTCTAGAAAGAAGAAAGGAATTACTACCATACTTCCTTGGGGATAAGTAGACTGTCATTTATAATTACCCCTCACAAAAGGAAAATATTTCCTAATTGGCCCATCGATCTAATCAATTTTTTTGTCATACTTGGTATGAATAATGGTGGAATTTCACATGTTGTCTATAATGGATGTTAAACTAGTATAATAACATGCTCTAGTTTCGTATTTAGCATTGTGTTCTAGTGTATTTTTTAAATTTCAATGGGAGAGAATTTAATTAGAGATGATGGAAAATAGGATTCTACAAGGGGTGTTATTATTTTCATCAACATATTGTTGGATTTTTCAAACATACCTTATAAGGTGTCATATTAGTACAAGAAGTAGGATTTAAGAGAAAAATGAGAAAGGGTTTCTAGCAACATTGAGAATAGAGGCAATGATGGTTATCTTCAATAGTAGGATCCATGGTGTGAAGGTTGTTCATATCATTTGTTAGGTCAATGATGTTTGGAAGCTTATTGTGGAGTTTAGATTAACTTGTTGAAATCTTAGAGGTGAAATGTTGGCTTTGGTAAAATATTTTGACAACACACAAATTTTATCTAGGAAGATTGGTTTTTTTTTTCTTAAATTTGAAGTATGATTCGACAGTCTAAAAATAAGGCCTTTGAGGTATGAGCCGATAGTCTAAAATTAGAACTATTCCTTCTAGTTGGATTTGTCCTTCCCTATTATGGATTGTATTGTTGCTATATGATGCAATGTACCTTTATATTTTGTGATATGGGTGGGGGTTACATCTATATATAGAGAAGTAATTGGGATTTAAGTTAAGTAGTGAAATCATGCCAGTCACAACATGCTACTAGATGTTTTCAAAACTATTGCTAAGAAGATGATTCTTTATGGAGTATGAGATTAAATGTTGTAGTAGATGCAAAACTCCAAATGGAACAAATTTAGGTTATTCCTTGTGCACAATAGAGTCTTATGGGTGAAGGGAAATAATTGCAAGATTCTATTTAACTAGTTGACTGTAATATGTGTAAGGAATCCATTATTTTTCTGGTTTGAATTTGCAAGGAATGATGGGATTTGGAGCACCCTTTACCTCCAAGTCATTTTCTTACAAGGATACAACACATTCCAAGGTTCTTCCTTCATCTTTGCAACCATCAGTTATGCCTAGGTCATATATTGTTGAGAAATTGCATTAAAATTAACTTTAGTATTCAACATTCCAATGTTAATTAGCTATTATCAACCCTTAATTTTGAAGCTATAATATATCAACTTAATTATTTATGGCCATCGTTGATTGATCTACATCAATGGATTTATACCAATTGGAACAGAAAGTATGACATGATTTTGGGTTCGAAATGGTTCTTTGTAGTTAAATTATATAATCTAGTTGATTATCAAAAAGTATCTAAGGAAGGCCCTCAATTTTGGCAAGATAAATTCTCTTTGTCACTCCCTAGTTCCTACATTTTTCTCCCTCCACAATGATCATACCCAAAATAGGCTCCCAATTTTTCTTCTTCCATTTTGGCATCTATTATCATTTAAAGACTTTGGGAATTCATTGTGATAGTGTTTTTGTATGATACGGTGAGGACTTAGTAGATCCATTTTACTTATGCATAATTCTATGTGGAGATGGATTTAAGAAAATCACTTCTAAATACAATGGAGCTCAAAATATGCACATAAAAATGGATTTAAACCTTGAATTATGAAAATGAAACATTTTAGTGTTGTACTTCTCATAGTGAAAATCCTTTCTGGGATTCATTTCCACAAAATGTAGCTCACCTTAAGAGGAAAAAGGGACAACATTTTATATCCAAAATTTGACAACCCTATGATCCCTCACTTGCAAATGAATAGGATAATGAGAGTTCAAAAGTTTATGTGGAGATGGATTTAAGAAAATTCCCTCTAAATATAATGGAGCTCAAAATTTGCACATAGAAATGGATTCATAATACAACATTTCAGTGTTGTACTTGTCAGAGTGCAAGGCCTTTATGGGATTTAGGTCCATAAGGTAAAGGTCATCTTAAGAGGTAAAAGGGACATACTTTTAAATCTAAAAGCTTAAAACCCTACGAGCTCCCACTTGTAAATGATAAAGATGATGAGAGTTCAAAATAAATGCATTTTTTGAAGTCAAATAACGACACTAATGAAGGAACTAATGTCAAGAGTGAAGATATTTTTGCATAGAAATGTCTATATAGGGGAATTAAGAGAGTGCACGAATCTAAAAATTTTGAGTATAAAATGGAGTAGAATTTGCTTGAAAATTTAGGATTACATATATTATATCTTTAAGTGGTTATAGGGGCTATTGCCAAATATTAATCAAAGGTCAAAAAGAGAAAAAGGAAAAAAGAAGAAGAAAAATTGAGGTCATAGTCATAGGAAGGTTATGACCTCCTAGTTTTGGTATTAATCTAAGGGATTGCAAAAAGCAGTTACTAGTAGAGCACATACATAACACAATATATAGAAAGCAATGTAAAATATAATACAATCATACATGTGTAGACAGAGATATGGGAGAAAAAAGTAGTGGAATCAATACTAGGTAGTCTTTTATTATATTAGATTAAGCACCACTGTCTCCCTAATACAACCATGGCCACATCTATTTACACATTGATTTAGTTGATGGGTAGTTACAATTGTCCTTAAATACCCTATTTAGTTGACTTAACCCAGTGGTTGGAAAACTCAATTACATAGTTAACACTTTTCCTCAATTAACTAACAATTCATAACTGGTCAACTACTTGACCTAGACCAGTCTAGTTGACTAGGCCCTTTAATATATTCCCGATATTCAAATACTTATTCATATTGAAGAAGACGGAGACTAAAAACAAATAAAATTAACATACAAAGTGACCATGATTTACAAAATCAATATGTTCAAGGTTGTGTTGATTGTGTTTGGTCATAATGTTGGTGCTGCTTGGATTGACTCTATTGAAACTAATGTTGCAAAAGGTTCTTATAGTGCTAGAGATGATAATTCCTATGCTTTGGGAGATAATTCTGGTGGTGGCTTAAATTGACTACCCAATGCTTCATTAAGGTGCAATTTAACCTCATGTTCAACCCTAACCTTCTCAAACTATTTTGGATCCATTGCTTGTGTTTATGGGGTCAATGCTCATACTTCAACACAAGCTATGTTACAAATGTACTAGGGTTGAAAAAGGAAAATATTGGTCAAATTGTTAAGCCCTATACAAGAACCATGTTAACCTTAAAACCCCTTATTAATCCTTATATATTGACTTAGTACATTTATATTGTGATATTGTTATGTTGACCAAAACCTTCTATTGTACCATTTCATTATAATTGTACCCTTCTTCTCCTATATACAAGCCGAGGAAACCTAGTCTTAGAATAATCAAATACCATCTTTATACATTGCATTCATTGTAAAATATATCCCCAACACCCCTCCCTGTCCTCCAAACCCCTTGTTAGGCACACAAAAAGTGATTATCTAGCCATAATTAATTAGGTGGATCAAAATACACCATGCAGTATGGGTTTAATATGAAAACCCACTTTCACCTGAGGAAATATCCTAAGGAACTACTTTTACTAGGTTATTTCCTTTAAGTAATTCATTTACATGAGAATAACCCATAAATTCATTAATTTTGTGTTAGTCTCGTTTTTTTACCCATTAAAGTGAAAATAATTCAAAATATTTTCACCTATATTTTACATTTCCTTATTGCTTATTCCCTAATATTTTAAACATGATTATAGGGATAATTTATTAAATCATTATTTATAAATGATTTCTAACTCATTTTACCATTTAACCTAGAAGCAATTTAATAAACCCATTTTCTTATTAATTATTTCTAATCAATTTATCCATTTTTATTACTTAACTCAACAAATCATTATTTTTTGAGTTGTCTACTAAACAAATGACCAATTCGTTGACATTTTCATCTCACAAATAATAATAAAATACCAAATTGGTTAGATCTTTATTTGGTCCAACAAATATTTTATCATTTGAACTCATCAAATTTAACCTAACATTTTGTTATAAATAGCGAGGTTTTCCTTCTTATTACACATGATCCATTTTGATCGTCCAATCTTTGATCCAAACTTTCGAGCATTCTCCATTAGTGGTAATATATTTTCTTTTGTTTTTTGTCTTTGGATTATATTACCATTTTTGGAGAGAGGGAACCATGTGAGTTGTAGCAGGGATTACAACCCCCCCAAATCAGGAGGTCCTCTTTGAGCTACTCTTATAGGGAGCTTCTCAACAAGTGAGAGCATCATTTAGTAAAAGTGTTGCTTTTGGGTAATGGAATTGGCATTTATTAAGTGATAATTCAAAGTTGTTTCTTTTATATTTGTTTGGTTTATGTTATGATTTCTTATGCATCTCTAACTATTTCTAGGGTTTAATAAAAGCCTCATATTTTGTTGGTAGACTACTAGCCAATGTATAAAAATTTCTTTGCTAACCCTCGTGCAAGAAGACATCTAACAAATGGTGACTCCACTAGGGAGTTGAACACTTCAGATCCTGGTGGCATTCTGTATGCTTTTTTCCCTTTTCCTTGTTTAGGAAATTTCCATTGTTGATGATTTTTTGGAGAAACTTGGTGCAGTTTTCCTTTGCAAAGTGTTTTTCAAGTCATAAGTCTTGGAGATGCAATAGATGAAAATTTTGGAAAAGACCCCAAAAGATGAAAACCCTAGGAAGTTAATGTAGTATTCAAGCCCTATTCTACATGATAAACACATGTTTTTACCTTACCCAAAAATTTAGATTGGTCAATGCACTTCCATGTACTTTTTCTACATATGTTTTTTTTTCCATTTTATCTAGTTTTTTTGTCTATTTTTTAGCTATAGGGTTTTGGTTTCCATCCTATTTATAACTGGTCAGTAAGACTTGATCTCTTCAATTTCTAAACCTTGGGAGGAAGAAAGAAATCTCTTTGAGGGCTTATAGTACTCTCCACCAAGTTGGATTAGAAGATTGAATTAATAGTTGGGTTAGACGTTGATTAAGCCCACTTAAGCATCAAAACAATTTATTAGTTAGGTTAGGATCGATGGGGTACACATCTAATTAACACCCATAAATGACTATATATTGAAACATAGTGGTCATCTCTAAGGAATTGAAAATGATTCATTATCCAGTGGTAAAAATCAGTGCATAGAAGAAACCTATGAAGGGCTAAGACTTAGACTGTGGATATTAGAAGTTCCCCTTGATGCTATCAACTTTTGGTCAGGAGTTTGGGTCCAAATTTGACACCCAGAAGTTGAGATTCTCTTGCCCTCACTGGGCAAAGCTAACTATAGTGGCTATTATTGTAGGGAAAACCACCTTATAGGTGGTTGTGGGAAGCAAAAAAACCTTTCATACCTTCACTCAACCTTGTTCATGATCCTAATCATTCGAGAGCTTGGCTGTTTAGAAGGCCATCTTGAAACAGACTTTAGGACTTATTTGAGGCATAGTTGATCTTTTAGGCTAGAGCCTTTTTCCTTGATAGGACGAGATTACTAGAATTACATTAACATAAGCTCTTATTTAGGAAACCACATTACACCAATGCATGTATTTTTATACCTATTGATGGTTAATTTAATTCATTGTTTCATCCCTTTGTACTTTTAGATTCATGCCTGTCCCAACACCATAATACTTACTAACCAATAGTCACAAATATTGAGAGTTCTTCCCCCCCAATCTCCTCTAGGATGACCCCTTTCACCTACTTTATGAGTTAGGGTATCTCACCCTAACCCGCCATTGGGTTTTAACTCTTCTAAATATTCAAGTAGGTACTTTATTTTGAGTCCATCCAACCCCAACTCGCTACCATGGTAGGTTTTAACCCAAATGGTAATGTTGGTCCCACTATGTGATCCAACAACAAAGGAAATGTAAGTTCTAATGGAAATACTAACGTGGGTCCTACTCCTAGAACCAATGTAGGAGTGCATACCAAAACATTGTTTCTCAATCATTTCCCCCTTTTATGGTCAACTTGAATCTACTATATTTAAGCTAGCTCATCAATCACCATCTTCTCGATGATCTGACATGGCCACCAATGAAAACCAAACATCCTTCAAATATCCCTAAGTTTGATGGGAACTCAAGAGAATAACCTACCAACCACATCCAATCATTCCATCCATGGTGTTCATCTAACTCCATAATGAAACCCCCAGTGTGCCTCTACCAATTTCAACACACACTAACCGATGTTGTAGTGAAATAGTACGATGATCAGCCCATTGCACTCATTACATGTTCATTACCATCACAAATGATTTCCTTTAATATTTTCAATTACCTCTCTGCCACAACACTAATGTAGATATATTAAATACCTTCCTCTAAACCATCGCCACTCACATCGCTGATCGTATCCAAGAATGACATAAAAAATGGAGCTTATGTAAAGCTCCAAAACTTGATAATCAATTTTTCATGGGCTGGTTTTTGAAATCACTCCTTCCTCCCATCACCAAAGATGTTGATTCAACATTCCCCCAAATTGAGGAAGAATCCATTCAAAATTCCATGTAGTACAACCTCATCTATGCCCAATCAGATTACTTATCCACTGTCATCCCTGATGGCCCACAATCTCACCTAAGTGACCATTCCACACCATGGGAATCCGATGTCGATGATGGTGTGATTGAATCTATAATGTATCATCAACCTTACCCATGCTTTCCAAGACACATGGAATATTTCCTCTTACAATTATCCTCCCCAAAATCCCTCTCGTGTTATGTGACAAGGAGGCACTAGTACCTTTTATTTCTATGCCCATCCACATCATCTTGTGCCTGGGAGAATGTGTACTTCACCTAACTACCAAAATATAGTAGTGAACCCTTACTATTTGTATCCAGAATCGAGTGCTCCAACCCCTCTGACACCAACACCTCAAGATCCCATGCCTCAATATGCACTTTCTCAACAAGATCAGTTTATTCCCAACATAATGTTACCAATCCCACAATTTAAAAAAAAAACCAAGGAAAAGGAAAGTAGAATGTCTAAAATCAAGGTAATCAAGGTAATCGAGGCCAAAATTCTAACATTAATATGGGAAACAACTCGAATACCAAAACTCACGTCTCACCCGAAGTAGTATGGGAGGGTGCTAGAACCAGGTTTCCACACCCTGGAGATGTTTGAATTTTTCTAGTGGTCCGCGGTTCGATCCTGTGCCCACGTTGCTATGCGCACTTATCAATACTTTGCAACCGATGATGCTGCCTTCGTGCAACCCTACTCAGGGGCCGAATAGTGTTATTACCCAAATCCTTTCTAGTAACCTGATATTAGTTGATTAACTTAACTTATCTTTATGCTTTCATTTATATTTTCCAATATTCACCATTCATACAACAAAATACAATAAGTAAACAGTATAATTGCAATTGATATCAAACATGTAATAACATAGAATAGATACATAGAATTCAGATAAACTTCTCTTTATTATTCTTCTTCCTTAGTTACATACTCAACTTTGCCTTGCGCACTCAGTTGCAGGGGTCTGCACACTCATCTATGGACTCTACTAGCCTTTGCGCACTCAACTGCAGAGCCTCTTCCTACTACTACAACCCAAGATACTAGACTCTTGCTCTATGCTTGCTATCCTTTTTACTCCATCCGTTTGTTACCTTCCTTCACTAATTTACAACTTAGAGCCTTGCTCTATTTATACAATCCCATGGTCCGTGGACCATGGGTAGGCTGACACTACATTCAAAACTTAGGGTGGACAACCCTATGACTCTAACATACAATTCAAGCTCCGCGCCCACAATTCACGGAGTTTTTACAATAATATTATTCAAAACTTGGGCTTTGAGCCCCAAAACATGCTGCAGGGGTTTCCATGCCCAATAGGCCCCTAACACAAAAATTGTGACTCGCCCTCGAGTCACTCTGTCGATGCGGAAATCTTGGCACGAAGTCCCTCTAGCTAGTCCCGAACGGTCGTGATGTTTATAGTGCACCGAGCTGCTTGTTGTACCTGCTGCATTATGTCTTCTGAGCCCTCTATTTCTGGTGTGCTATGATGCATCTGTGCATGCATCCCTTGAATCTACGTGAGCTTTCCTTCAGTATCTACCATGATTGTGAAGGCTTTGTCAATCCATGGCTGGACACATGCTTTGAGAACTGCTTCCTTATGACGTGTCCCATCCACCTGCTCCTTTAATGCCTTGGCTTGCTGCATCCTCGCAAGTCGCTGAGTGAGGACTATTGTCTACGCGGTTCCTCTGATGCTATCATACTACTGCTGGAGTTTGCATGCTTCTGTCTCTAGCCGCTGGATGTTGGGGTCCTCCTATAATGTTGTGAGGACATCAAGCGCCTATTCCAACATGTTGGTACAGTCACACACTGCACCTCCAATCTCTTCCAACCCTGCTGTAATAGCGCTAGCGCACTGTTCTTTGATTTTTGGGGGAGTGGAAGGCTGCGCCTTCAACTGCAGCTCAACGATCTAGAGATTCAACTCCAGCTACACCCTTGCTGTCTCTTCTCTTGCGTCGCGGACTCCACTGGCCAAACTGTGGATTTGTACTTCCCTTGGTAGATCTGTTGCGATAGCCAACTTTGGGATGCGTCGGTAAGCGTCATCTACCATCTCCACCAACCTTTGGTTCTGTGACACCAACTCATCGCATTATAAGCAGAGCTGCTCCATATTGATCTTTTGTTCACTAAGAACTTGGATCACATGGTTCTCCCTAGTGCACAACTCTGCTGTTATTCCATCTTGTAGTTGATAGAGCATTTCCTAGGGAAGGGAAGCTAGATTAAGGCCAAGGCTTTTCATCTTGCTAACCTTCATTTGGTCCATCGCATCTGATGCTACTAACACCTCCTCTGGCAACACTATTATGTTAGCCATCCTTGTGCGCAACATTTTCTCTGTTGTTGAAGTACCTGTTGCGATATGGGTAGACAGGGTACCTTCTTGAGGGGCCCGCACCTGTAACTCCTGCAGCTGCACCCTGAGGGCCTCCAACACATTTTGGTGCTCCGTCATAAACTCTTGGAGAACTTCGTTGGTGACATCGCAAACCGTATCATTGATGTTATAGAGATCTCCTTCAAATAAGGTGATCGGGTCAATGGCTAGCTTCGAGGCCTTGACCTTCTTCCTTGGACCCAATCTCTCTGCGATACGTGGCCATTTTAAGTGAGTGGATGCAGTCCTTGGGTCTGCGCTCCCTTTTGCTATATCTAGTTCCTCTGCCCCCTGTCCTGAGGACATTGCTTGGCCCTCATCTGCCTTTGTTGTTGCTGCCTCTGCTACCTGTGCTGTTGCCGCTGCTTCTACGACTTCCCTCGCTACATTTTCCTCAGCTGCTGCTTTTTCGTTCCGCCTTTTCTCTGCTAACTGAGTGACGTGCAGCTTAGCATCGTCTTTTTTCTTCTAGGCTGTCACCTTCTTGAGTTCCACCAGGTATGGAGCACGCCATTCGGGGGGCCATGTCTCCAAGATAGCAAAAATCACATCGTCAGTGGCTACAAATGGTAGCTTCGTCCATTGCTTTGCTGGATCCTGTCGTGCCTTGATATAAATGTTGTGCATATCGGCTTTAAACTATGAAAAACTGTTCAGGCTATTGTACACCATAGGTGATAGGCATAGCTTCCTGTTGATACACATTCGGATGCTCACCTCTATGAGCACCCAAAAAAATTTGATGTTGCGAATTTGTTTTGCGTCCTTAGTGGCCCAGAGTGAAGCATACTTCACGGCCTCTAGTAACTCTCAGTCAATGTGGGGGACCTGACTGTCCTCTGGCAGTTCTCTTGCTACCAACACTATGGATAGGAGCAACCACACGTAGTGGAAGGTCTTACCCTGCTCCTGGGATTCACAACAGTTTGTCAAAAATTCTTCGCAGAGGAATTCGATCCAGTTGAACTGAACCCCCTCTACGCACTGCTCGGCCAGCACGACCACCAACACTGGTACCTCATCAATACGACATTTATCATCACTTTACTGGCTAGGAGTTGGGCGGCTATACGTACCCCCTTATCCTTGATGTTATAGATGACATAGCCCCTCTTCTTTTTCTCCAACTTATACTTTGCCTTCATGGCCTCTGCGAGGGCCATATTGGTACTTTTTCTAGCTATCATCGTGGGGTCTGTTCCTTTACAAGGAGGTCGATAAATCTGGTGAATGAGGTCTGTCGTGATGGGAATAGGCTCCTCCAGCCATAGATACCCGTCATGCACTAGGCACAACAGTTTCCTGATGAAAAAATGGTGATGGGTGTGTGGTGGAAGTACGGTATCCATAACAAGTGCAACAACCCGACCTTTTCCACACTGTGCAACCATTTTCATAGCTCTAACACTACCACTACCCCATTTGTATTATGATTCATCAGGTTGGATGTCTCTAAGTGCAGGAACTTCTCGCTATTCATGAGGTCCCAGTCTTCAAATTTCGTGGTTGGCATGTGGCCTAGGTGCGCACCCTCAAATATAATGCCATCAAGGAGGGGCGGGGTCTGGAGCGAGCTTTTCATTTCATCCAGGTTCTTTGACACCTTGGTTTTCCCTTTCTGTGGAGGGACATATGCCGTTAGTTTTGTTGTAGAGAACAACGGTTGGATGTCCTCCTCCATGTCTTCTTCTTCTTTTGCGGCGGCAACCAGGGCCTGCAAATCTTCCTCCTCCTCATCTGTTTCAATTGCAACTGCCTTCCCCTTCTCTTCCATGGATAATTTGTGCCACGGATTCCTTGGGGACATGCGTACTGGCCCCATTGCCTTTTTATCCTTCTTGGGCCTCGGTGTTCGTGGTGTTTTGGGGATTTCTGTGACCACCTTGGGGCCTTTTGGAACATTCTCCACCATGTGGGTCTGCGCAGCCTCGCTAGTGGTTATCTTGTCAATTCCTAACCCATCCTTAGTGGCCGTCATCCTCTTTGGGATATATTTTTTCTCTTGCAAACTTAGGGTCTCAATTATCGCTCGGCTCTCAACACTATGCTCTGCTCAAGAGCTCAATTCTCAAATGACCAAGTGCTGTTCGCTGGATAGCCCTGTGAGTTTTATAATGCCTTCCAAATTCGAATTTGACCGTTCCCCCCAATTTTGGGCCATTAATGCTTTCTTGGCAACATATTTTCCCAAATCCTGCCTGCTCCATTTGGCCTCGAATGGAACATCCCATCATGAATAGTGACACCAACGGTCACTTCCCAGCCAACTTGCGCTGCAGCGTAGCCCTCCATGCATGGTTGCGAACCTTGTGATGTTCTAATTCTGCGTGCATCTCTAATATTGTGCAGCTCCCAGGCAGAATATTTTATAGTCCTGTGCTCCCTTTCAGTTGCCTGTAGTGCTAAGACTGTTCTCCCTACGGCTAGTCAGGTGGTCGCACCACCCTTGCAGGGCTCCATCCCATCCTTCGGCATGGTTCGCGGAGAATTCCCATCTTCCACTGTGATGATCGGCATCACGTACTCTCCTATTGGAAATGTTCTACCTTGTTTGGTGACATGTTGTCCTAGCCATCATAGCAGACTAACCAGTCCACGATGATAGTCCTCCAACTCGTTAGTATGATCATATGCACCTTGCCTTGTCATCCTCAGTTTTTGATGAGAAATTCTTCCTTTATTTGATTTTCTAGCTTCTTGACCTTTGCGTCCATTAAGATGCTTCTCTCCCTTAGCCGTACCTGGTTTTTTCAAGTTCACGAAGTCTAAAGTTTCCCCGTTAGATTTCTTCCTCAAGTCTTAGATTTTCTGTTTCGTGTAGCTATGTAGTTTCTTTGTTCTAGTCAATGTGAACCATTGTATCTATGGGTGTTGTTATGCGTGGGCTCGTCTTTGCATGCTCCACAGGGACTACAACAATTGCTTCATACTTTAGCTTTGGAAGCACTTGTGCTGTCAGGGTTTCACACATGGACCTATAGACCCATCGAACCGCTGGTACGTGAAGGTCCTAGTCGGTGCGTCTCACATGGTGGACCCTGTTCAACACTTCACACACCTTGTCAAAGAATTCCCCATGTATGATGTTTGGTGCACTAGGTTTTATCATGCTTTGTTGGTTGCACATTTGTCTTTCTTGATTTTGCTTGTTGTCCCTATCTCCTATCGCGAGAGCGGTGTGTGTTCATGCAAGTTGCGTACCATACACCTGTACCCATCTGGAAAGGTGGGCGCACAGGCTGTTTCATCCCTCCTGCTTGGCTTCCATCCTCCTCTGAGGCTTCCCAAATTGTAAACACATCATTTTTCGACATTTGTGCTAGTCCCCGAAACTCTACTAGTGCGTACCCCACCACCTTACGGGTGTAGCACACAGTGCCTATTTGAAAGCATGAAACCGTTGCTGTTCTGGCACTTCGCTTTCAAACTCGTTCAGGAATTCATCCACCACTATTAAATCATCATACATAGGCAGATTTTGTGCCTTAGTTGTTATGCAGCGCAATGATCTTACCATCATGTTGCAATTGAGTGTGGTTACCTCATGTAACTGGTTCTTCCATCGTTCTGTTTCCTCATTCGAATCTAATGTGTAGGAGCTTTTGCGCCCCCATGAAATTCTGCCATCCACTGTAGGATTCACCCAATCCTATTCCTAGGTGGTTATCTTATAGATACAGTCTCACTCATCATCGCACACTGGCTCTGTGTATCATGCTCCTTCCATAGGGTCTAAGGGCACCACTACACGTAGTGACTTATTCTCAAAAAGCATTTTGTGCTTCTTCAGATTTATGAATCCATTCATAGCAGTGGCCCAATATATTCCCAGTAGCACAAGATAGGGATTGTATTAATCTACAATCTCTATCACCTCGAAATCTACAAGCGTGCTCACACCTTTGATGTATACCATTATTCCTTACAGTCTTCCCATCAGTAGCATCTTTTGCTGGTTCGCCATTCGCAATTGAATAGGGGACCATTGAAATGTGGGCCTACCCATACGCTCCCATGTTTGCTTTGGTAGCACATTCGCATCTGATCCTAGATCTAGAATTACTTGATCCATTTCATATTCCCCGATTTGCACAATCAATTTCATTTCCTTTCATGTTCGCTATGTATGTTTTCCAAGTTTCCAGACTACACAGGGTTCTCCTGACCCAATGCACTTAGTGATAAGTTCCTGTAGCCCTTTCGCAACTTTGTTGTCATGAAAAAATTTCATACATGTCTCCAGAAAGGTAGTGAGCAATGAAGGATCCATCTCTAGCTCTAGTTGGTCCTTACTACCTGAAGTGGAGGCCTCCATGAATCTCTTCTTAGCTTCCATGAATGTCTCCTTTGTGCACTCGAAATCAAATTCAGGTTCCTTTGTAGGAGCCTTGTGAACCCACACACTTTCTTCAGGCTGCTTACCTTTGTCCTCTCTTATTGTGATACCACTTTTGAGGACTATGTTTACATTTGGGTCCTCTTCTCACGTCTCAAACCTCATCATTTGCAAATTCTGAGTCAGGGGAGGATGGAGTGTCCTTTTATCGTGCAACCTCGCTATTAATGTAGGGCAGTCCTCTATCTCATGATCAAACTGATTACAATATAAACATGATGCTCTCATTGGATTTGTACAATCATAGGAATAATGCCCTGACCCTCCGTAATTGTAATAAATCAGCTATCCGCGACCCCTTCGTGGTCCTGTTCCTCCTCGACCTCGTCCACGCCCTTGAAATCCAGTGTGTGCCATCCTTACATTTAGATCAAGGGCTCGTGTTTCGGTCTACACTCTGTAGGTATCCGATCCATCATCAGCTCGTAACTTCTGCAGGTCTGCTCATCATGGCCTACCAATCTGCAAAAATTACAGAACAATTGCCGGGACGTCTGCATATACTTCTGTAATAGGTGACAATTATCTGTAGTGTGTTTTCCTCCTATCTAACAAACCACACACCATAATGCTGACACCACACTTTATCCTGCTTGTGCCTCTGGTCTTAAGGGCATCGACCCTCCTCCCGCCAAGTAAATCGTGAAAATTGGACGATGGTCCTTGTCATGCCCCTAGCCTTTGCATTTTATGCACCATACCTCCTCGTGTGCTTTTGGGCGAGCTGTCCTATCTTGTTTCAAACTCTGCATTTCCAAACACAAATTTTGTAGTTGCACATGGTTTGTTGAACTCCCAAGCTAGGATCTTGTATTGGAGTCTCGTGCAGTCTCATTGCAATCTCGAAAGCTTCGGCCTGGGTGGATAACTTCTGTTGCGACAACACCATCCTCAAATACATTGTTAGTGATGCTACAAACCATGTGCGGTGCTGTCCATCTGTCAAGGTCATGTTGGCTTCACGGATCATACTCTTCAGTCTCTGATCTAGATCCCATGGGGTCTCGCTTGGAAGCATCACAATTTCCTTAAACCCGATAATCAATTGTGTCTCTGAATTTGGCATGCTAAATTCTCTGTTCAGCATTGTTGAGGTATAAAAGGTGTCTTTTTAACTCCTAATTATCTTCACATTAGTTATCAATCTAGGCAAGATTTTCTATTTCAAGAGTGTACACAGTATGTGGTGGCTATTTACTCAAGAGTAATGTTTCTAAATTGCAGTACAATGCTTTAAAATACAAGAGTAAATGGATGCTTTGAATAAAACTCGCTTGCAATTAAAGGAAACTCAATGCTCTAAAACTAAATCATTCATTCAACAAAGTAACATCAATTATCAGTTAAGGATATAGTAGCAATAACTCATTCCTCTTTTAACTGATGTAAACTAAATCAAGCACAAATAGGCTTCCCAATCTGAGAGCTTTGACAGTAATAACCAATGCTTTTTACAGTTGTTGACCTCACACACAACACACTAAATAACCAATTTGGAAATGACAATGAATTAAATCGATAATGCCACTATAGGTGATGTAAATAAAATAATTATGTTAACTGCAAGAATGCCAAAAGGCAAAGCCAACTGATTGGAGAAAGTAAATGAACAACAAAACTATATAATCACTATATAATCGAAATGAATAGCAAAGCTTATGTGGCTGCGATGAACAACAAAACTAAATTACTGAAATGAACAATGAAGCTCTGTAATTAGAATGAATAAAGATATAACTACCGAAAGCAATGATCTTGTTATGAAAGAAATGAACAACATTGCAATTCAATTTCAGAAGATAATAATTAAATAAACCACACTTGCAGAAATCATAAAAGAATGATACATGGACAACAAGTGAATCCACCAGGGCCGGGCCCTTAGCCGCCAGTGAACACTGCATGATTACTTCAGTATGAGAGAAGGAACAACAACTATATTATATATTAATCATTTGCAAAATGGTTACAACCAATTCACACTTTGTTTCAACAACGAGAGTCAATGATCAAAGTAAAAATACAATAGTAGTTTCTAAATAATCTCCCCCTGTTCTTTTACAATTGTTGCCCCTTTATAATGGCTACACAGATAACATAGTAACATCGATCCCCCACGATTAAGATGTCCCGAGGGATTGGTGCAATCTCCCAACTTGGTTAATTTCCTTTCCACGTGCTGACGCTGTGATCTCATGTTGTCCCTATCCATAACTGCACGCTCCACCCTTGTCTTGCTGCCTGGACGCTGCTTCCTCATGAGGGAACAAAAGTGACTCCATTTTGTCTTTTTACTTGGAACGATATTTTCCCCATTTCATATTTTCCCTGCATGAGAAAGGACACTAATTAGCTAAATTGTAATAATAGATGGTTCCCTAGTTTTTGCTATAATCCTTTGATATATTAATATCTTAGAATATAAAGGGGATATAATTAAAGAAAGGATGATGAAATAAATGACAAATACATACCTTACATACCTTTTCCATAGCTCAACACACACCCTTGCTTACCATTTTTCATGCCCTCATGAAAAATGTGTAGTCTGTGTGCAAAGCAGTCAAAGAATAGGTTGGAGAAGGAATGTCATAAGGTAGTCTGAAACCATGATTTTTAGCCAAAACATCAAAGATGTGCCCTATCTGTCCTTCAGGTAATTCATATATAGATTTATACCCTTCTGCAAGATACCAAATAATAGGGCTTCGGAATCGACAGCCTAGCCAATACGTGCCTTCTCTTAAGATGAGGTTACTATAAGTAACCAAGCGATCTGCAGCTAATTTAAAGTTTTTATAGTTACATGGTTCTCTTTCCTGTACATTGCGATTGGAAATTTTCCATTTGAATTTGGCTACTACCAAGGAGTTGTCTTTGATAGAGAGAAAATACTTTACCCCTGGACAATTCCTTTGTGGATGGGTCCCAAGGTCTGGATTACTCCTTCCTTTTGCGTTAGACTCTTATGTTTGGCTAGCAACTGTAATGGGTTTTTCGGTTCACCCCTGACCCAAAGGTTCAACCCATTTTCCTGCCTCTGGAAAGTATTATGGGCTTTGACCACTTCAACTGGTTAACAACAATTGAAATGAACGCTTGAAACTGTACATCACCCACAAAAGGGCTGGGATTCTTCTCCATTTCTTCTTCCAATATAAAATTATGTAAATAAAACTCATAGAGTAATCGTTGAACTTTTACTCCGTGGTGTTTACAACAGTTTATAAAATCTTCCACAGTTTTCAATTCTATGGGTTTCCCTGCCCTGATAGCCTTAATTTTTAACTATAAATACCTTTCTAACAAAAATAAATCATAGTTGTTAGCAGGGGATCTGCATGCTAAAACATCTGTGTATAGGGAACAAAGAGTATCCATTTGACACATGACTGTTTCCAGTCTGCTCTTTATCTTTTCAATTCTTTCTTCTGTCCTCTGATATTTATCGAAGGCTTCGCTTTCCGATGCGTTGATATCCCTCAATTGTTTCTGTAATTCCTGGTAACTCTGTTGGGGAACAATTTCTTCCTCAAGCCTTTTTATGGTCAGCTGGGCCTGTTCTAGGCTCTCTTGAAGATTTGTCATATTAGGGTTGCTGCATGTCAAAACATCTTTGGCTTGGATATCTGTCTAGGTGCTTTCATTATGAGACTGAGTACTTATAGTCTGCATACCCTTATCATGGAATGGAATGCTTAAGGTTTGCATTCTTTTATTATGGACAATTGGATTTTTCGTTTGGGTGGCCGCACTGTTGGAGGGTATTGCCTCCGTTTGAATAGCTACATTACAAAAATGTACATTCTCTATTTGGGAAGCTACTTCTGTAATAGTTGCATGTTGTTCCTTATCAATTTGAATGAATATGGGTTTGGTTTGAGTCCCCGTAACCCTTGTATTATGGAATTTAGTTTGAATGGCTGCATTCACTATTTTCGGGGTTCTGCTTGAGATTTTTCCCCTTTTTAATGTCCTTATCTTTTGTCTGAGTCTTTTCACTAAATTTTGTAGCTTCTAATATTCCTTTCTCAACCTCTTTATTTCACTTTTCTTCTTTCTGGAAGGAACAACTATTTCACCAACCGTTTTTGCTCTTACTGAGGTCGGTTGCTCATTTGGGTTTGTTCTCCAAGGGCCGTGTCTTTACCCTGACTGGTCCCTATTTCCTCTATTTGACCCATGTCTTCTGTGTTTACATTGACTTGACTAGGCTCTTCTGGATGGATATCCCTAGTTTGGTCTGCTTCTTGCTGAGTGACCTCTATCCCCATTTCTATTTCACCAATTATTTCTTTTGATATACTCTTATTATGATTGTGTTGCTTCAACATTGAGGTTGAGCCAACTTTTAGGCTGTATATATTCACTCATATTGGCCAAAATTTAGGCCAATTCGATCTCATGCAATGGGTCTTGTGGTGGACTTGTGTTGGGAGTTAAGGGAAGTTCTACTTCATCCCTCTCCTCTTCACTAGTATGCTCTATTTCCTCCTCAAGTTCTGATTCTTGGTTGTCTCTTCCTTCCATCTATAAAGGTTGCTCATTTTTAGGGCTAGATAATTCTAAGGGTTGGCTACTGCTACTTGGGAGGTTTTCAGCTGTTCTCAGGCTTGTCCTAAATCTGGAGGAGCGTCTACATTTTTGGGGTCTATTTGCCGTGCTGGTGGTCCTTTTCCTTTTTGGTGCAGGTAAGGCTAACCCCCCATCTATAGCAAACACTAATTCTTCCCAACTCGTTCGTTGTTGGGCAAGGTTATAGCTTACTATCAATTGAATTAGACAATCATGACTCACAACAATATCTATATGCCAGGATTTATTTATGCTTTGAGCAGTGTCATGCAGCAAAAAATTCAAATATGCAGGCAAGTTTACAGAACATTTCTGTTTTAGAACTGCTCGTAATTTAAGGTGGTGTTGTCTTACCACATCCTTTCTTCCGTTGCATGTAATGTAGCTCTGAACTATTCTTAGTAGCTTTGTCCATGGTTCTCCTAGAGATGAAGGTTGGACTCCTTTGCCTTTGACAATTAGGTTTTGTCCCTCGTCTTGAAAGGCAGCCATGGCGTCTTGAAGCCTCAATTTTTTATGTGTCCATATGGGTCTGACTGCTGGTAATCCAGACACCTTAGCTATTACTGCATCCATTACTGTCATTCTCCTTCCTCTTATTATAGAATGATCATCTTGCAAATTCTGTAAAAATTCAATGGCCACAGTTTCATTAGGTTGCTGTAGTCATGTAAAATATTGGACCCATCCGGCCCGTACTAGAATTTCTCGGGCAGCATTAGAAAAAGCTAGTGTCTGTGGCTCACTGTGTACTGATCGTCCTCCCATTTTTTCTGAATTCTGCACATTGTTAGCATAAAACAACAATACATAGAGCCAACAATGGAACAACAAACTGGGAATATCAGATAATACCTTTTTTTAACATAGATATCGTTAAAAACTTGCTATTATGGGATATCATGTAGCCTTGGACAACCAAATAAAAGACTGACACGTATGCAGCAGTGCTTTGGAAGTCACCCAACCCCCCTTTAAAATGATAGGTCACCTTCGACTGGATAAATGGAGGAATGACGTACTGATGGCAATTATACCATGGTAAAAATGGCAAGGTGTACATATTTATGACAAGATCACAAAAATATCGAGTTGTTGAAATCGATGCATAGAATGAAAATTATGAATAAATATGGAGATGCTATGGAGTGATGCGAAAAAGGGAAAAAGGATAGCTGACATAGGTAAGATGCCATGCGGTCATTATTCCACTTAAACCGTTATAATTTATTTTTTAAACGATATTTCATGCATAAAGGTTCAAAAGGAATTGGGAACATAATCTCTTTTGAAATAAGGATAAAATAAGAAAAGGGTTTATAATTACTATTGATGTTGAAAAATATGACTCCAATACCATCAGCAGATCTCTGTTGCCCACAGGTGTTTATAACCTTGACAAAGTTGCTTTTTCACCCTTTGGAACCATAATCCTTTATGTATGCCTAGGAAAGTGCCTTGTGATGTCAAAATGGAGGCCATTGTGCTAGCTTGGTAACCAGATGGATCACAATGCCATTCACTAGGAAGGCATGAAAGGTGGGTAGGCCGACTCGTGATGAGACCTCCTGTTCTAAGGACTTTTTATTTTTTTTATGTGCCCATTGGATCATATCCCTGGTGTGGTGGCCATAGTGGGAATGCCACTTCACCACTTCCTTATGATCATGGTAGGCTGGCTCATGATGAGACCCCTTATCCTCCATCTGACAAATCATAGAATTGTTAGTATCTATATATAT
>APFE031706329.1:103129-118560 GCA_000404065.3 Pinus taeda
ATATACACACACATTTTATTTCCTTCTCTTTTTTGTTTTCTTTTATGTAGCACTTCCTATTTATATATAAAGGATGACTCAACACTCCTTAAGAGTAGGGACGGTGGAAGAAGTTTGAACATAACAATAGAAGAAACTATGCCCTTATTCTTATTTACTGATAATAATCAAAGAGAATTATGAGAATTAGGGAAGAACCAACATGATACAAGTAATCAATCAATTTGAGTTCTAGTGAAGATAAGGACATGAAAGTAATATAGATAGTTGTGTCCTCCCTTTTTCTAATTAATACAAAGCAATCTCATTAAAGATGATAATTTTTCTTTGATTCTCTTATTCTAGTAACCTCTAATTTTTGTATCCTTGCATATTTGTTTGTATTCTTGCCTTCAAAGGATCATGAAGAGTGAAACAATATTTAGAAGAAAAATTTCTCAAAAGGAGTGCTATTCTTTAGGAGGAACAACAAAAAAAATGCACACAGAAAGGGTGTTGTTCCTTAAATGGAATGACTGCTGTTCCTTAAGAGGAACAACAAAAAGATAACTGCACACTAAACTACTGTTCGTTAAGAGGAACAACAGAAAGACAAAATTGTACATGAAACTATTGTTCCTTAGGAGGGACAACAAGAAAATGGATGCAAGTGGAAGTGCTGATCCTTCGGGGGAACAACATTAAAACAATTCAAAGTGAAATTGATGTTCCCTAGAAGGAACAATAACAAGCAAAAAAAATGACGAAACTGCTATTCCTTAGAAGGAATGACATCTGTTCCTTTGGAGGAACAACAACTGTTCCTTAAAATGGAACAACGTAAAGCACTTGCATACCAAACTGTTGTTCCTTAGGTGGAATGGCTACTGTTCCTTTTAAAGGGACAACAAATATTCCTTAAACGGAACAACGCAAACATGTGCAAACGAGATTGCTGTTTCTTAAATGGAATGACCACTATTCCTTAGGAGGAACAACAACTGTTCCTTAAATGGAACAATAGAAAGAAACGCACACAAAACTGTTGTTCCTTAAATGGAACAACTGCTGTTCCTTAAGAAGAACAACAACTGTTCCTTAAATAAAACAACAAAAATACAAACACACGAGATTGTTGTTCCTTAAATGGAACAACCGCTGTTTCTTAAGAGGAACAACAACTGTTCCTTAAATGGAACAACAAAAATACAAACATGTGAGATTGTTGTTCCTTAAATGGAACGACTGCTGTTTCTTAAGAGGAACATAAGCTATTCCTTAAATGGAGCAACAAAAATACAGACATGCAGGATTTCTGTTCCTTAAATGAAACAACTGTTGTTCCTTAAGAGGAAGAGTAGTTGTTCCTTAAATGGAACAGCGAAAATAAAACGCACTCGGGACTGCTGTTCCTTAAATGGAACGGCTACTATTCCTTAAGAGGAACAACAACTATTCCTTAAGAGGAACAACAAACATACAAACATACAAACACACAAAAATGTTGTTCACTAAATGGAATGACAACTGTTCCTTAAGAGGAACAATAGAAAGAAACGCACACAAAAACTGTTGTTCCTTAAATGGAACGACTGTTGTTCCTTAAGAGGAACAACAACTGTTCCTTAAATGGAACAACATGAAAATATTATATACAGAGAAAACTGTTGTTCCTTTTAAGTGGAACAACTGTTGTTTCTTAAGAGGAACAACTACTGTTCCTTAAATGGAACAACACGAAAATCTTATATACAGAGAAAACTGCCATTCCTTTTAAGTGGAACTGTTGTTGTTCCTTAAGAGGAACAACAACTGTTCCTTAAATGGAACAACATGAAAATATTATATACAGAAAAAATTGTTGTTCCTTTTAAGTGGAATGGCTGCTGTTCTTTAAGAGGAACATCAATTGTTTCTTAAGAGGAACAACAGTTGTTCCTTAAATGGAACAACATGAAAATTAAATAAAGAGAAAATTGTTGTTGCTTTTAAGCGGAACAATTGCTATTCCTTAAGAGGAGAAACAACTGTTCCTTAAATGGAACATCACAAAAATTAAATAAAGAGAAAACTGTTGTTCCTTTTAAGTGGAACGACTGCTGTTCCTTAAGAGGAACAACAACTGTTCCTTAAATGGAACAACTCAAAAATTAAATAAAGAGAAAACTTGTTGTTCCATTTAAGTGGAACGGCTGTTGTTCCTTAAGAGGAACAACAATTGTTCCTTAAATGGGACAATGCTAAAATCTATACAAAAAAATACAGTTTATACAAGTAAATTTAAATAGAAATAAAAGTTTATATTCAAAATTCAAAAACAGATGAGTTGTTCATTAGATTGATGTTGAGGATGGGTTATCCTCTTCAATGAGAATTTTCATGGTGGAATCTTCCTGTAATTGTTGGTAAAAGGATTCCCTGGTCAGTGGTTTGTGATAAGGTCGCACTCGATGACCATTCGCTTTATAAGAATATTCAGATCCATCAATGGTTGTTAATGTAATGGTGCTGTTTTCATGCACCTTTTGTATCTCATAAGGTCCTAACCATATGGTTTGGAGTTTTCTGGGGAAATCTTGGAACCTGGAATCATATAGGAGTGCCCAATCTCCTTCGCGGAAGATCTTCTTTTTAATAAGGGTGTCATGCCATTTCGCTGTCAGTTGTTGGATTACTGTAGTGTGTTGAAGAGCTGAGAGCCTGATTTCATCTAATTCATTGATTTGATGTAATCTATTGGTCTAGGATTCATTTAAATTCAAACCCACCTCCTGCACTATTCTTAATGTTTGAATCTCGAATTCGATTGGGAAGATAGGTTCTTTACCAAAGAACAATTGATATGGTGAATATCCCGTGGTGTTTCTCCATGTTGTGCGGTATGCCCACAAGGCTTCTGGAAATCTAGAAGCCCAATCATGTCTATGTGATGCAACTGTTTTTGTAAGTATTGCCTTTATTACCTTATTAGTACTTTCTACTTGGCCATTCACCTGTGGGTGGTATGGAGTTGTAGTTTTGTGAAGAATATGGTAATTTCTCAATGTTGCAACAATCTTGTTACCTACAAATTGTGGTCCTCCATCTGTAATTATGTCTCTCGACAATCCATACTCACAAATAATTGGAAAAGAAAATGTATTACTGAATCCTCTGTAGCTCTTGGTAGCACTTCTGCTTCAACCCATTTAGTAACATACTCTGTTGCAACCAGTATGTATGTTTTTTGATTGGATGATGGGTTAATAGGCCCAATAAAATCTAGCGCCCACCACTCAAAAGGCTCGATTACTAATTGTGGGTTCAGAGGCATCTCATCAGATTGTCCAGGGCGTCCCGCCCTCTGGTAGCTATCACAGGCTTGAACAAACTTTTTAGCATATTTAAAGATAATGGGGCTGTAATAGCCTGTTTGTAAGACTTTGTGACCAGTTCTATGGTTTGAAAAATATCTGCCACACGACCCATCGTGGCATGCCTTTAGAATTTCAAACCCTTCATATTCCTGGACACATCTTCTGATGTGCATATCTACCCCTGTATGGAATAAGTAGCCCCCAATCCAAGAGAATCAGGTACTGCGGTGCACTATTTGTTTTCTTTTGTTAGGCGTTAGGTTCTTGGGTAATTTGCCTACTACCAAGTAATTTGCAATGTCTGCATACCATGGTGTTCTGGAAGTAACAAAAAATAAATGTTCATCAGGAAATTGATCCTCAACTGTTGTTGCGTCAGATGGCTTTAGCATTCGTGAGAGAAAATCAACTACAGGGTTTTCTTTTCCAGGTCGATCCTTGATTGTCATATCAAATTCCTGCAAGAGAATCAACCATCTTGTCACTCTTCCATTTGTAACAGGTTTATTTGCTAAATATTTAATGGCAGAGTGATTTGTATATAAAACTATAGGATACCCAGTTATATAATGTCTAAATTTATTTACAGCATATATTACAACTAAAAATTCTTTTTCAGTCACAGAATAGTTTACTTCAGTAGGAGATAGATTTTTGCTAATATAATATATTTCATATGGCTTTTTATCTTCTTCCTGTCCAAGAACTGCTCCGATTGCTGTGTCTGAAGCATTAGATAAAATCTAGAATGGCGAATCCCAGTTAGGGCCCCTTAGCACTGAGGCTGTTGATACAAGCTTTTTTAAGTCCTTAAAAGCCTTGTCACATTTATATGTCCAAATGAAATCAATATTTCCTGTTAGTGCATACAATGGTGCAACAATTTGAGAAAAATTCTTTATGAATCTTCTATAATAACCAGAAAATCCCAGAAAACTGCGTACCTCTGTTTGTGTGATAGGGGTAGGTATTAGCAGAATTATCTGAATTTTAGCCAGATCTACCTGTATTCCAGCGGTTGAGATATAATGACCTAAGATGAGTCCCTCGGTCATCATCACATGACACTTTTCATGGCTTAAACAGAGCCTGGTGGCAATGCATCTTTGCAACACTTTTTCTAATGTTTGTAATGCTGGCTCAAAGTCATCCCCATAAGGTGTGAAGTCATGCATCTACACTTCGAGCCCTTCATTTATCAAATCTGAGAAAATGCTGAGTACAACCCTCTAAAATGTGGCAGGTGCATTACACAACCTAAAGGGTAAGACCCTGTAAGTAAATGTTCCCCAAGGGCAGGTAAAGGTAGTTTTATCCTGATCTTCAGGGGCAATATGAATCTGATTGTATCCACTGAAGCCATCTAGGAAAGAAAAGAATTTCTTTCCTGCTAATGTGTCCAAGACCTGATCAATGAATAGAAGGGGAAAGTGGTATTTCTGAGTTGCTTTATTAAGTTCTCTATAGTCAACACATATCTGCCACTTTCCATTCTTTTTCGGTACCACTACTAATGGAGAGACCCACTTGTTGTCAGATATTGGGTAGATGAAGTTTGCATCTAAAAGTTTTTGCAATTCAACTTTCACAATATCCTTAAGATGAGGATTTAATCTCTGTTGCGGTTGGTGAACGGGTCTAACATCATTTTCTGTATAGATGTGGTGTGTACACAACTGGGGATCAATTCCTTTCATTTTTGGGTAATCCCATGCAAAGGCCTCTTTATATTTCCTCAGGAGTTGAACCAACTTTTGCTCTTGGTCAGCAGTCAAGTTTTTGTTAATGTTTAAAGTCTTTCCTAGCTCAATTTCTATGGTTTTTCTATTATAAACAGAGGTGGTTGGTATTGATTGATCATGAGTATCTTTTAGGGGATCTTCTTCTACTTCACTGTCGAATGTTGCTTCGATCATGTGACATTTTAGATGGGATCCGGCTTGTGGTTGGTCAATGTAAGAGTTAATGATGTCGTCTTCTGTTTGATCTTTAAATTCAAGAGCATCTTCTATGGTTAGTGGTGATTTAATGTTTTTAGTTAGGTATGATACAGGTTGTTTTCGAGTTTTGGTTATTGTTAAACTTGGTTGAGCCGTAGGATATAGGGATAAATTCTTTATATTGCTTCCTCTTATTATAGTCATGCTTCCTGTTCGATAGCTAATGTAAGCATCCGCAGTTTCTAGCCAAGATCTACCTAGAATTAAGGGGTGTCCATCTAGTCGGTTTCTAGGATTGATGATCAGAAAGTCTACAGGGTATTCCCAAGAGTCTACAGACACCATTACATCATGTAATGTGCCTCCTGGTATGACTACCGATCGGTTAGCCAATTCCAACAAGGTTGGTTGGGTCCAATGATGTAATGCTAAGCTTTTGACAAGTGGTGGTTGTAAGAATATTAATTGCTGTTCCTAAATCAACTAAGGCATTGGGGAAGGAGTGTCCATTTATTTGCACCGTGACTATAGGGTTTCCTGGGTCCTCATATTTTACGGGTGTTTCTCTTCCTGATAGTAGAATAGATAAGGTACCGACTACATGGACCGTTGGATTTGTTAGAAAATTATATATTACAGAGCAATGGAACACATAAAATATTGTAGAAATATAAACACGGAAAATGCATAAAACAAGAGAGACACAGATATACATGGTTCACCCAGTTTGGGCTACGTCCACATAGAAAAAACGAGTCCTTCTTTTATTATATTATCCAGCATACTGAAGAGATACAACCTACAGCAAATCCGCAGTAACTCCCTCTTCGCTCTCAATCTCCTCTCTCTTCCTCACTCATAATACAGAGATACATAGACACAATACAATCCCTCAGATATAGTGATGGGTTGCCTTCTAGGGAAAAAAACCCTAAACTAAACATAACTTCTACTGTCAGATCATCCGCCTAATGAACAGTCCAGATTGACTAGAAATTACTAGACATTTACAAGGCAATTTTACATCTATTTTTAGCTTCGGGGGCGTTGCCCACGAGCCCCTACCAGGGGACCGCTTGCCCCCAGACCCTGCTAGACCCCCGCAGGGGGGGGAGGACAAGTCCCCCCTGCACCCCCTGCGTGGAGGGGTGTACAACCTTCCTGAGATATACATTCAGTTGAATACAAAAGATAATCAGGCTCCACACCCAACATGATTTGTTGTTATTTTCCTCTTTGGCTTTTTCATACATAATTCTTTGATGGTTTTTGCATAAATTGGGATATCTTGAATTGCCCGGAGGAGTGGTATTTTTATACACAAATTTTTTAATTCTCCCAGAATATCAAAATCAGGGTGTTGTATTGGGCGAGGTATGATTAGTCGTTCTAGAAATGGTGGGGAAGAGGTGGTTGCTTGTTCATGAGTTTTTTGTCTAACCAAGTTCTCTTCTTGTGGTATTTGTTCTTTAGGTAACGAATTTTCGATTTGAAAATTTTTATCCCCCTCTGATTCTATTATGTGCCCAGATCTTAATTGAAGGTCATTGCACTCCCTTAACTCGGTTTCTAGTTTTGGTGCTTCAATAATTTGCACATATTGAACCGGTTTGTTGTTGGGGTTCGGGTTGGGTTGGGTTGGGAGCTGCGGTCTTAAGTTGGTCTGTGGGTTTTGTTGTAATGTATATGGTGTTGGCAGTGTGGGTTGAGATAGGGGGATCGTTCCTGCTGGCTGATTTGTGGGTCTTGGCTAGTTCGACTGCGAGTTTTGACTCTATGAGGTGAAGGGTGACCATTGTGATGGATATGCATTATTTTGTCAGAATGGTGGACAGTAAGGAAATTTTGGCCAATTGGTTTGACTTTTTTGATTTGGCCATGGTGGCATATGGAATGGCTGTTGTGGCCAACTGGGGAAAGGTGGCTGATTCTACCATGTTCCATTATATTGTTGAGCATTATACTGAGGAGGCTGAAAAGAAGAGGATGGATAAATAGGCATACCTGTTTGTCGCGACTGCCACTGGTAGCACTGATTTAGTAGGTAGGCTGGTTCTGTTTCTTCTTCTGCTTCTTTGTAGACTGCTTTCAACCTTGGGAGTGATGGGCAACTTTCTATGGCATGATCCTTTGTATAGATGGCATAGATTTGGACTGTATCCAACGGGCACTCTTTGTGGCCATGCTTCTTTTTGCCCCGAGGACAGAATATCACCAAGTTTTGTTTTGCTTTTGCTCGCTTTTGTTTGGCTTGCATAATGTCCAACTGCGTTGTCAGAGTCCCTATAATATCAGTTTTGAAATCCTATAATAGATTTCCAATTTCTGTGCGATTTATACTTCCACCAGAGATTTTGTTATCCCTTGTGATCATATCTCGTTCTACTGGCTTCAATCTTGTGTTGCCTCTTGAACACCTGATACACAAATTAATGATGTTAGCAAAATTTTCCTGATATATGTCACCTTTACCCATAATTTTTAATGTTTCAATCCATTGTTCTTTCATCCCTTTAATTAGTGTAGTTTTCAACACATTATCGGGTAAGGGCAAAGATGCATAGGGAGATCTCTAGAGATTGTATTGAAAGCGTTCTACATATTCCTCCAGTGTTTCATTAGGTCTTGCTGTCATTTGAAATATCTCATCCTTCAATTCCATGGATTTGCAATAGTCCTGATATTTCTTTAGAAAAGAAGTTTTCATTTGATCCCAGTCATTTATAGTGCCCCCACCTAATCCCATAAACCATCGTAAAGATGCTCCTTTCAATGTTGAAGGAAATAGCTTTAGTTTTTGGGGATCAGTGGTATAGTCATACCCCTGGCACAATACATCAAACTCAAATAGAAATGCATCTAGATGCTTTGATGTTAGCCCATGAAAGGTAGGAATATTCTGGAGAGGAATGGCTTTCATAGGTGTGTTAACTGTTGTATCAATGATGGGATACTGCAGTGTGGAGGTCTAAGGTGTTTGCTAGTTCTAGGTCATTTGATCAAATATGTGCCAATACCCTTCTCGAATTTCTAGAGAGTTGTTCCTAGGATGACTAGAAGGGATGGGAATGAGCTTAACAACACTCCCCTGGTCTGGGAAAATGAGTGTTCCTTGCTGAACTACTACCCAGGGAGATCTTGGTTCCTCAATTTCTCTTGCTTCTTCTTGAATAAAATTAACAACACTCCCCCTATTTGGGCTACTAAGTGTTTGAATTATTTCGTGAGGGGATCTTGGCTCCTCTGTCTCCCTTGTTTCTCCTCCTCCTTCACGGAGATTACTAGAAGTACCTTCTTGTAAAAAATTAGGCAAGAATTTTCAATTTCTTGAAAATTTTGCTCAGTCTCTTCTGTTTTGCTATGCACCTCAGCAAAGGCTACAGACGGTGAGTCTGTGGCTCAAAGGGAGCCAGTAGGTTGTTTGGAAGCAACTTTCCTAGGGCCTACTGATGGCTGAGATTTGACTTTCTTAATGATATCGTCTATGAAGGTTGATTGGCCAAGGGTCACCGGTCCCTTAGCTTTGTCAGGTTTGGGTATTGGATTTGGATTATTTTCAGGTTTTTTCTTCTTAGTCATATACACAACTCAAATATTTACTGCTACCTTAAATTTTTAACAATTCTACTGGAAAGTGGGTAGGGGAGTAGGCATTTTACATGCTCCGTACGCAGGTTCTTACCTTTCATTTTTAATACCCAATTCTCTCCTAATAGGCAATCATCAGATGCATGCTACTCCTTAGAAATGGCTACACTCTTCCCTGACAACGATGCCAAAATGTTGAGGTATAAAAGGTGTCTTTTTAACTCCTAATTATCTTCACATTAGTTATTAATCTGGGCAAGATTTTCTATTTCAAGAGTGTACACAGTATGTGGCGGCTATTTATTGAGGAATAATGTTTCTAAATTGCAGTACAGTGATTTCAAATACAAGAGTAAATGGATGCTTTGAATAAAACTCACTTGCAATTAAAGGAAACTCAATGCTATAAAACTAAATCATTCATTCAACAAAGTCACAAAAAGTATTAGTCAAGGATACAGTAGCAATAACTCATTCCTCTTTTAACTGATGTAAACTATATCAAGCACAAATAGGCTTCCCAATCTGAGAGCTTTGACAGCAATAGCCAATGCTCTTTACAATTGTTGACCTCACACACAACACACTAAATAACCAAATTGGAAATGACAATGAATTAAATCGACAATTCCACTGAAGGTGATGTAAATAAAATAATTATGTTAACTGCAAGAATGCCAAAAGGCAAAGCCAGCTGATTGCAGAAAATAAATGAACAACAAAAATATATAATCACTATATAATCGAAATGAACAACAAAGCTCATGTGACCACGATGAACAACAAAACTAAATTACTGAAATGAACAGTGAAGCTCTGTAATTAGAATGAACAACAATATAACCGTCGAAAGAAATGATCTTGTTATGAAAGAAATGAATAGCAATGCAATTCAATTGCAGAAGATAATCATTAAAAAAACCACACTTGCAGAAATCATAAAATAATGATATAGGGACAAAAAGTGAATCCACCAGGGTCAGGCCCTTAGCCACTAGTGAACACTGCTGGATTACTTCAGTATGAAAGAAGGAACAACAACTATGTTATATATTAATCATTTTCAAAATGGTTACAGCGAATTCGTACTCTATTTTAGCAACAAGAGTCAATGGTCAAAGTAAAAATATAATAGTAATTTCTGAATAACATCCCCCTGTTCTTTTACAATCGCTGCCCCTTTATAATGGCTAGATGGATAACATAGTAACAATGATTCCTCAGGATCAAGAGATCCTGAGGGATTCGCGCAATCTCCCAACTCGGTTAATTTCCTTTCCTCGCACTGATGCTGTGATCTCCTTTTGACCCTATCCCTAACTACGTGCTCCACCCTTGGTTTGCTACCTAGACACTGCTTCGTAGTGAGGGAACAACAATTACTCCATTTTGTCTTTTTCCTTGGAATGGTAGTTTTCCCATTTCATCTTTTTCCTGCATGAGAAAGGACAATAATTAGCTAAATTGTAATAATATATAGTTCCCTAGTTTTTGCTGTAATCCTTTGATATATTAATATCTTAGAATATAAAGGGGATATAATTAAAGAAAAGGATGATGAAATAAATGGAAAATACATACCTTTTACATAGCTCAACAAGCATAGCATGGATATCTGCGATCCCCACATTTGGGTGGTCATTAGAGTGCTTAATGTACCACGTTAGTGCATGATCCTACAACGCACTTACCAATGTTGCGTTATTTATATTATCATCCACAACTCCTTGTGCTTCCCATATGGTCTTTACCATGAGCCAAAATTGGTCCAGATCTTCGTTCCCTACTCCTCTAAATACCGCAATTTTATCGCACTTACCATATTGAAGTGTGGTGGTGGAGGAGGTGGTGTGCAAAGATGGAGGTGACGGTGGTGAGATTGGTGGTGGTGTAGGTGGGGATGGTATGTGTGGAATTCAATGCCTTATTAGATTGATCGTGCTTCTCAGAGAAACTTTCACTAGCTCTTCTTCACTTTCCTGCCGTGGTGAAATTAAGGGATAGTTTTCTATATCTGCTCTACCTTCATTTCTATAGATCCTCCCACTTCGCGTAGTCCCAAACATTAATTTATTCGCATAAATCACTTTTCACAAAACAACATTTTAATCCAAGTGTTCAACGATTTAAGTACTTACCTCACGGTCCCTTGAGGAAGCATCGTTTCGCCTCATTGTAGCTGATGGTCGTATCTGCCGTGAACTCGGCGATAAACCCCCCTATAATTTGATCGAGCCAATGCTCCATAGCATGCACGATCTTATCTTCCAATGCTTCTTGTCTGCGCACTAATTATAGAGTCCACACAATTGGTTTTTCGAGCCTACACCTTCCCTGACTGTCTTTTAGCTTCCCGATCCACTCATACAACTTAGAGGGAAAGGATGCAATGAAAATTTCGTGGATTTTCGTATATAAGTAGTGCTATAACCACTGTTCCTTTGATACTCACAAATTCCTCTTTTCCTGCGCTGTGAACTCATGAATCTTTCTGTCCAACCACCCTTCAATTTATTTCTTCATCGAATTCCAGTGACACGACATCAGACATCCCTTATACAGGTCCCAGCCTGGCAACAAAACCATTTGTTGGTTTGTTGGGGTCTGACCCAGGTTCATAGATGATTTAGCCAAACAAATCTCGGTACTACTGGCCCTTTTGGCAATAGTCCACGGAGCGCGGACTGAAGTCTCACCCAAAGTAGTATGGGAGGGTTCTAGAACCATGTTTCGGCACCATAGAGATGTCTGATGTTTTCTAGTGGTCCACGGTTCGACCCTGTGTGTATGTCTCTATGCGCACTTATCAATACTTTACAGCCGGTGATGCTGCCTTCGTGCAGCCCTACTCGAGGGCCGAATTGTGTTATTACCCAAATCCTTACTAGTAACCCGATATTAGTTGATTAACTTAGCTTATATGTATGCTTTCATTTATATTTTCCAATATTCACCATTCATACAACAACGCGCAGTAAATAAACAATATAATTGCAATTGATATAAAACATGTAATAATGTAGAACAGATACACAAAATTCAGATAAAATTCTCTTTATTATTCTTCTTCCTTGGTTACAGACTCAACTCCGCCGTGTGCATTTAGCTGCAGGGGTCCACGCACTTAGTTGCGGATTCTGCTAGGCCTCTGTGCACTTAGCTGCAGAGCCTCTTCCTACTACTATGACCCAAGATACTAGACTCTTGCTCTATGCTCACTATCCTTTTTACTCCATCCTTTTGTTACTTTCCTTCACTACTTTACAACTTAGAGCTTCACTCTATTTATACAATCCCATGGTCCACGGACCATGGGTAGGCCGACACTACATTGAAAACTTAGGGTGAACATCCCTATGACTCTAACATACAATTCATGCTCTGCGCCCACAATTCGTGGAGTTTTTATAATAATATTATTCAAAGCTTGGGCTTTGATCCCCATAACATGTTGTGGGGGGATTCCATGCCCAAAAGTGCTAGAAGTCATCCAAACGTCCCCTTCACAATGAAAGGATCTACTCTTTGATTTGGGTGTTGTGGATCCATTCGATGATCAAATGATTACCTTTTATGTTGATAAAGTCTACTCTCCTCATATCCCCCCATCCATTGCTTTCCAAGTTCCTATATCCATAAATAACATCAATATCCAAAAATGCATAATTAATGAAGGGGCATCCATATGTGTGATGTTTTCTTGGGTCTAAATAAATCTCAGATTGTTGGAACTCCTATCATCTATGATCACACTTAAAGTGTATGATGGTTTCCACATGCAACAAAAAAGGGCTGTATCAAAATCACCTCGTTGAGTTAGCTTTCAAGCAAGTCTTGATTGACATGAAGGTTATTGGTGCACCTTTAGACTATAATCTCCTACTAGGATGTAGTTTCATGTATGCTATGAAGTTTGTCTATTAATTTTTTTATCATAACATGATCTTCTCTCACGATGGGAATATTGTCAGTATTGACTAATTAACAGACTATGCCATCAAAGCTTCAGGTTTATCTTGACAATGTCATTTCCTTGATTCTTGGCAACAACAAATTATCTTCTCTCATTAAGATCGATCCTGGGGTCTACAAATATTCCTCTTTTGTTAGGTGTATTATGGTACACTTCTTGTTCCTACCACACTTAGCACCTCTCAGTATGAATGGTGTTTGGGTAAAAAACCTAGCCTCTCCTTCCAACAACTAGCTTCTCAACAACATGTTACCATAAATTCAACCCATCTAGCTGGCGAAGTTCCTCTTGGTTGGTATCCATTTTCCCAAATACCTTTATTATTCTCACAACCAAGAGTAGTAAACACATCTATAATGGCTACGTTGAATTTGTGTAATCTTGCGTTGGGGATTCCCATTTTTTAATACCATAAATAAGAATGATCAGGTGCATACCTTCATCTGGAGAGTTCGATTTTTTAACTCCTACCTTTCACTTCAACAACTTTGCAACAAAGGTATGTGGAACAACTTTCCTCCCAATTATAGGGTAAACTCAACCACTAACCACCCACAAGGTTTAATTTATTATTTCTAGACTTAACAAAGTAATTTATCTCACCTAAAAAGACGCCACTCTTCTTACTTCCCCCTTTCTTATATAGAGTCCTTCCATCTCAAAGGAATTGATCCTAAGGCTCCACTTATCATGATTATCTTTTATCTTAAGTTGTATTTCTCTATGTTTTCATTTTTTGTGCAATTTATTAATTTAATTGATTTGGGGTGCATGACATACTTACCCACTTCAATACACTTCATCTCGAAGTTAACTTAATCATGCACTTCATCATTCCATAATATCATCTAGAACCAAGGAAATCAACTGTCACCAAGACAGGAACATCATTTTCCACCAAGGTAGACATATATCACCAATATTAGAATATCATCTATGCACTAAGGCAATAATATATGTCCAAGATAGGAATATCATCTGCTACCGAAGCATGTATCTATCGCTAAGATATGTATATCATCTACAAACATCTATTACCAAGACAAGTGTTAGGTCCCTCTACTACTAGTATAACCCCTTATTGTTATGAGTGAAACCCCCTTATTGTATTATTGTTCCCACATAGTCCCCATGTTGTTATTATTTTTCCCCATAGAAGACCACTATTGTTATTGTTGCGCCCCTACAATATTATTGTTATGTAGGCGTTGATTGTATTAGGACCCCTTAGACTCCTATGTATAGAAAGGAGGTCTTTTCATTTGTATCATCCAAGAATTGTTCATTTGTGTAATGTAAAGGAGGTTTCCCCCTGGAAGAGGCTGATTTTGAAGCATTGATCTATCTTTTCTTCTATTTTGTGAGCTAGTTGCATAACATTTGGTATCAGAGCTTTGGATTCTAGGGTTTTGTTGTTCCAAACAGGTCATCATGGAATTTTCACAATAAATTTTTTCCTACGACATTTTAGAAGATGAAATTAAAGCCAATTTGAGTTGCAATATTGATAAACCTTGGGTCTAAATTTCAGATGTCTCACTATATTTTTGGAGATATGATCCAAGGAAGTTAGGGTTTTTGCAGGCTCCTGAATTACATCCCAAATAGGTGACCTTGGGAAAATCGTCATAACTTTCTCTCTAGCATTGGATTTAAATTTCATAAGAATTTACAGAAAGAGGACATACTATAGTTTTTTATGTATTGTTTTCAGGTCCGAAGGTTGAAACAGTGACACATTGTACTTCTTACAAGTTTTCTCTACTGAAAAAGTATATAATTAGGTCACCTTGGGAGATTGAGCATACCTCTTTCTTGGGGAATCCAATTTTGATCAGGCTTGTGTAGTTGGAAAGAGGATGTAGAGGGATAGAAAAGATCGTAATTTCAGACCTTGGAGATCTGAAATTTTAGAGATACAACAAATTCAAGATCGACCTTCTAAAAGCAAGAAAAAGAATGACTCGAATCAAGAAAATAGAAATACCTAGTAAGCAAAATGGGAGGGATGATTTGAAGAATCTGATCGAAGAATGATCAATAAGATAAATGGTATAGAAGAAAAATTGAATGGGAACATGGAATATTTGAAGAAAGACATGGAAGGTTTGAAGGAAGGTGGGACAAAGCCACTACAAGAAAGGCTTCCTAATGCTGAAAAGGTAGGAGAGGAAACTCATGATGAGAACAAAAGAAATGTTAATCATGATTTCCATAGATTCTAACGTTGGAATGAAGACCCACCATATTCCAAATATAGATATGAGAAAATTTTATGGCAAGGATCCGATAACTTGGATACTACAGATGGAGCATTATTTTAATCTAAATGATGTGCAACCACCACAAAAGGTACGTATTTCATCTTTATATTTAGAACCGAATCAATTTGTATGGTATAGAGGGATTTGTTCTCATAAACCACTTGTCACCTGGTCAATTTTCACGGAGGAAATGATAGCAAATTATGAGGATATAAATAGCAACACCTTCTTTAGCCAATCGATAAATCTCAAACAAAGGGTTCAATGGAAAAGCACATTGAGGACTTCCAAAAATTGAATATAAGGGTAAATGATATTCTAGAGAAGCATG
>APFE031706329.1:127228-185550 GCA_000404065.3 Pinus taeda
CCCCTCGAAGAGGCTGAATTCTAAGGCGTTGATCTATCTTTTCTATCTTTTCTTGAGCTGGTTTCATAACAAACTTTGTGAGAAGGGTATGGAAAATATTGGTAAACACTGGCACGTCATGGTCCCTTCCCTACCGTAGTGTGGTCCACTTTATGTATTGGTCCTCATAGCTTCCGACAGGGTAGTATTGCTCCTTAATGGCAGCTCAGAATGAATTCCAAGTGGGTGCAGCTGAAAACAGTGAGGCCGTACTTTCATCCTTCTGCTCGCAATAGGTTTCCCAATAGTCCTTGACATGGGGGCGGCTTTGAGAAGAGCGAAAGTAATCTTTTCCCGACCGGAAAAATCATGAACAGAAAAATACCCTTCTAGAAAATTTAACCATTTATCTATGGCATCTGCATTTATCTGACCCTCAAATATGGGAATGTAAAAGTTAACTTGTATCTTAAAGGGTGTGACACTTCCAGAGTAGCTGTTGGAAGTATATTTGTCGCCCCTGGGTAGCCGCGGAAGGATCTGGGAAAAGTTGTCCATCATCGTGTTCCTTTGTCGCTTGAGCACCTCTTCGAGCAAGATTTTAATAAGATCTCCTACCCCCTTGTCTTTCTTTTCATCCTCCATGGGAGGCCATCGGGATTTGCGAGGTTGGTCTTGCAAAGGTTCAACCAATTCAAGCCCTAACTCCTTATATCCCGACCTCATTGGGGAAATGCAAAGAAAGACCGAGAAAGAGAAAACCGCTCTGATACCAATGATCCATATTTAAACATGGACGCAAAAATTTACTGATATAACCATACATACAGAGATGCAGCATAAATAATACTTCATTTCATTACTATAAAATATTGAAATATGCTTACAAACATAAATGGAAATAAACTAGCTAGGGTGATGTATCTTATCTCTAAGAAGAGATGTGGCGGCTACATGCCTCTCAACTGTCTTACAATGAGGCTTTATGGCCTATTTATTGTTGAGAATCAATGGAAATCCCTAAACATCCAAAAACCTAACCCTAGGAGATGAAGCGCCAAACTATGGGTCCCGTTTTGGGTAAATTGGTACATCAAATTCTCGGGGTCGTAACTTTGGCATATGATCTCTATTTGACATGCACAATACCTCGTTAGAAAGATCTACCCGAGGAATATAACTTTGGGAAGAGAAACACTAGTCCATGGAACCATGTTTCTCCCATTTTTCCTAAAAAAACGTCGTTTAGGACCTCAAACGGCTTTGGAAGTTCAGGACCCAAAAAACTGCTAAAAATAGTAAACTATGCTACAATTAAGGAAACTAAAAAACTAAAAGATACAATGGTGGGGGTCCAAGTGGAATTGGCGGGTGGCCACCAATATCCACCTAGATCACATTGGCATTGCACCTGATAAGGAGTTGGAAGAGGGATCCAGGTTCACGAGACTTTGTGAATTTCTAAGTGAATCTAGAATAGAGCCTTGGAAGGAATTTCTAGATAAATTCAATGATTGTAATTCACTACATGATCCAAGTGTAGGTAGAATGATCCCAATTAAATGATTGGAAGAAATGTCTATGGCTTGAGTCATTGCAATTTTACAAATCCCCATGGACAAGGAGCCTTCTAAGAAATTCCAGGACAAATTCAAATAGAATAATAGATTATAAAGTCCAACAATTTCTTGTGGTATGCTTCCAGTGAGCATATTGTGAGACAAGTCCAACAGTTACAAATTTATACAATTTCCTAAGTTGGTAGGGATGCTTTTTGATAATTTGTTATGATCAAGGATGGGCTTTCTTAGTTATTTCAGGGGTGTAAAGGAGTTTGGAATCTTTCCAGAGAGTTTGTTTCTACTAATGTCCAAGAGACCAAGTCGTTGAAACTTTTCAAAGTCATTGGGGATGTTTCCTTCTAGTATATTATTTCTTAAGTACAATCTTTCTAATTTTACAAGGTTTCTTAATGATGGAATGATGTCACTTAAAAGATTTTTTTCTAAACCTAGAAAGGTTAGGCTAGTAAGGTTGCCTATATGTGGAGGGATGTTTCCTTCTATCATGTTTCCTAATAATGATAAGTAGGACAAACTAGTAGAAAATTTGCCTATATGAGAAGGCAAGATGCCACTAAGTTCATTGTAGCTCAATTCTAGTTCTTGTAGTTGACAACAATTGGTAAGAGCTAGAAGGAAGGGAATTTTTGTACTATTCCCACTCTCAAGCTTATTATTGTTCAAGTGTAGCTTTTCAAGTTGGGATAGCTTACCCAACTCTACGGGGATACTTCCACTGAATTTGTTGTACTCAAGATAGAGCATTTTGAGTTTCAAACAATTTCCAATGGAATTTGGTATATCCTGACTAAGTTTATTTCCTGCCATATCGAATATTATCAATTTCACAAGAGTTGTCAAAGAACTAAGAATGTTTCGTGACAATTCATTTAGCGATAAATCAAGATATTGAAAATTGGTGAGCATCCCTAACTCTTTTGGAATGTTCTCAGTAAGTTTGTTGAGGGAAATTTCCAAATAAGTCAAATAGGAAATATTAGACAAAGAAGTAGGAATGGTGCCTGACAATTCATTTTCTTGGAGGTCAAGAAATTGTAGATCGGTGAGTACACCTAATTCTTGTGGAACATGCCACTAATGTTTTTTAGGTTAATTGACAAGCTAGTCAAGCTAGAAATATTGGACAAAGAAATGGGAATGGTGCCTGATAATTCATTTTGAGAGAGGTCAAGGAATTGCAAATGGGTGAGCAAACCAGTCAACACTGAAATATTTCCTAAGGAAGAGGGAATGGTACTTGTGTGTTAATTTATTGTATGTTCTATGCTTAGAGAAATTTACTTCTCTTTCTTATTATTATTCATAGATTAGCAATCACATATGCATAAGTAAAGTGCAGATAGAACATTAAACGATCAACAGAAAACAAGCCATGACAAGAGACACAAGTTGTGGCGGCTAGCCAGGGGCAAACCCCAATATGGGGAAACCCTTTGATCAAATCTTATTTTATATTTAATAATTCAACAGAGATAAATAGTACAAAAATATGATTTATATCAGTAGTAGAAAACCCTAGATCAGCAGCATCAGCATTTGCGACTTCATCATCAAAACTACGGCAGTAGATATCTCACAAACCGACTATCGGATCGGCTTGATTCCACCACCAAAAAATGCAGCCTTTAGAGGAGATCCATATGGACCTATAGCGCAGTTCTGAGGAGGGGGTCATCTGGTCAACGCTGGTCAAAATTTGGTTCTGGAGTTGCAGCCCTAAATTCTACGTCCCTCCTTCCACATGTGTGAGAGAGAGTCTCTTTCTGCACAATAGGAGAAGAGCCTCTTTTCTGCGCAGGAGAGAGAGAGAGAGATGTGATGAGTTTAGTTATTCCAAATAATGAAAATTCGTCTTGTATTTATACACATCTGATGATAATTGAATAGATGCGACTGTTGGGCTTCTGAGCCTACATGAGTTGCTGGTAGGCTTGATAATTATTCCATAATCAAAATAAATTCATATCTCCATAAATACTTATCGAAATCGGATGATCTTTAGATCAATCCTACAACTCTCAATGAGAGGAATCTAATAAAAATATTATCATCCATGAATAAGATGACCCACATGGAGTTTAGCCCTAGTTTCCAAATTTAACACTCCCTCTCAACTAGGGAGAACTCCATCTGCAATCTGTCTGTCGGTCGCTACTATTCATCCATCAAATGCACTGCCATGTACAGCTTGACCCTTGCCCTGCTTTGCTCTATTTTTCCTATTCTACCTTGTCTTGTTCTACCCTGTACTGATCTGTACTGTTCTTCTTTGTTCTGTTTTTCCCTATACTGATCTACACTACTCTGCTCTGCTCTAATTTTTTATGTTCTGATCTGATTTTTTCTTTTCTACTCTGCTTTTGTCTGAATTATGAAGAAGAAGAAATGATCGAGGATGCATCATACTAACTCAAATTCAGTCTAAGAGTATGTACCATTGGTCTGAGACCAATCTCAACTGACCCGAAGTCAGCGTCATAATAGGTACGACTCCTACCATTGGTCCCAGACTAGTATCATTGATCCCAGATCAATGAAGGTCATCCTATCATAGGGAGTACGGTAGATACATCGATGCATCCATCAGTACTACTATGGTCCCTAACTTCATTTCCGTGCTCATTGATTAGATGAGAGGTATTTCCCATGAGTCCCTAATTGCATGGGTAGGATGCCTTGACAGGAGAAATTAATCAATCCTGTCCTCACAGGATAACTAATCATCCTGCTACAATTTTCATGGAGAACACATCATCCAGACCTCACAGGAGAACTAATCATCCTGTTACATAGTCGCCACGGGGTGATATAGGGAAAGTTTTGATTCTTTTACCCTGTCGTCATATGTCGCTCCAAGAAGTACCACGCGCCCCCCGAAGCTCCCAGAGCTCAATACATCATACAGGACCCTCATTAGTTTTTCTGAATGACACCAAGTCGTTCTCAGAAAGTCAAGAATTTGACCTTTTCTAGGGGCTTTATTAGAATGTCGGCGACCCGTTCATCTGTACCAATATGTTGGAGCCTTATAGCTCCCCACTGCACCATATCTCGAATAAAGTGGTACTTGATATCGATATGCTTGGAGCGATCATGAAATATGGGATTCTCTGACAAATGAATCCCACTTTGGTTGTCACATAGGGTCACGGTGGTATCTAGTGTAAATCCAAACAGCTCACTGAAGAGCTTCCGTAACCAGACTGCCTCATAAGATGCCATGCTAGCAACAATATACTCTACCTCAGCGGTGCTCAAGGCCATCGACTTCTGCTTCCTGCTCATCCAGGATATCAAAGCAGATCCCAAGGAGAAACAGCACCCAGAAGTTCTCTTATGATCCACCACACTGCGTGCCCAATCAGCATCAGTGTATCCAAGTAGTCTCACATCTCCGGCAGTGTATCTTAACCCATAAGTGATTGTGCCACGAAGATATCTCAATACATTCTTGGCACCAATGCAATGTATGTGGTGAGGTTCAACCATATGTTGACTCAACGTGTTGATTGCGAAGCATATATCTAGACAGGAGTTCACTAAGAAAAACAAGGCCAGCAGCACTTACGCTTAGCTTCTTAAAGTCAAGCTCCATCGAGGTAGTTACTGGCTTGCAGTCTACCATATCTAATATTTCCAATATCTTCACTGCATATTTTCCTTGAGATAGGAAAATTTCCCTTGGCTTCTACCAGAATTCAAGTCCTAGGAAATAGTGCATCAATCCTAGGTCCTTCATTTCAAATTCAGAAGCCAACTCCCTCTTACATTTGTGAATGAGAGGGTCTGCACCTGTTAGGAAGAGGTCATCCACATATAGCACCAGTATGAGAGATTTGTCATCTTCAACCTTGAAGTAGAGGTTAGGGTCGGGTTCACTCCTAGTGAATCCCAACTTCATCAAGTAGTTGTCGATCCTTTCATACCATGCTCGGGGTGCTTGCTTCAGCCCATAGAGAGCTTTCTTCAACCTGCATACATGAGATTTTTTATTATGAATCCCAAATCCTTTAGGCTGCTCCACGTAGACCTCTTCTTTGATCGAACCATGTAAGAATGTTGTCTTGACATCCATCTAATGTAGATTCCATCCTTGTGAAGCCGCAAGGGCTATGATTGAGCGGATGGTGGTATATCTGGAAACAGGTGCAAATATCTCGTCATATTCTATACCTTCTTTCTAGGAGAAGCCACGAGCGACAAAACGAGCTTTATATTTTTTCGTACATCCATATGCTGCATGCTTTATCTTGTAAAGCCATTTAGAAGTGACAACTGTCTTGCCGTGGGGTCTGGGAACCACTTCCCAGACATCATTCTTCATAATAGAATCATATTCTTCGGTCATAGAATCCTTCCATACTTGATGCTTGAAGGCATCTGAGAATGATGAAGGCTCATTTTGTATGATCGTGCTCATGATGGTCAGGGATCCCTGATACATGTTGGGTTTCTTACTTTCACAGAAGGTTCCTCGGGGTGCAGTGTGTCCTTCAGCATCATCGAGTAGCCCCCTAAGCCAAGAGGGCCTCTTCCTGGAAGAGGAGGGCTCAGGTGGATCAAGAGGATCCATGGGTTCTTCCACATCAGCCATTATTTCATCATCCTTCTCTTTCTGTTCCCTGGTGTCGGCTTCTTGAGAGTTCCTCAAAGTCGGAAGATTGTCCACCTTGTTGAGGGCCATATCTTCATCAAAGGTGACATCATGACTAATCACGACTTCCCTTTGACTGGAAACATAGATTCTATAGCCCTTAGTATTTTCACCATAGCCCACGAAGATTACTTTCTTTCCAGATGCACCCAATTTATTCCTTTTCTTTTTCTACACGTGAAAATATATAGGGCTTCCAAAAATTCTAAAATGAGATACGTCAGGTTTCTTACCGTTGAACATTTCTTCAGGAGTCTTGGAACTCAATGCCTAATGAGGGCATTGGTTTTGTACATATACGGCGGTGTTTGCAGCTTCGGCCCGTAGAAACTTCGGAAGTCTTTGATCATGGAGCATGTCATGGATAGCTTCCACAATCGTACAGTTCTTCCTTTCTGCCACACCATTATGTTCGGGAGTCTATGGTGTAGTAGTCTCCCTCTTGATGCTGGCCTCTTTACAAAAATCATGAAACTCATTAGACTCATATTCAGTTCCATTATCAGTCCTTAAGATCTTGATCTTCTTTTTGGTTTGATTCTCGATCAAGGATTTGAAGCGTCGAAACCAAGAGAACACTTCATCCTTATTTTTCAATAAGTATATCCAAGTCTTTCGAGAATAGTCATCTATAAAAGTAAGATAATATAAATATCCTCCCAAGGAGTTCACAGGCATCATATCAGATATGTCTGAGTGAACCAGTTGTAATATATCGAAGGTCTTGCTTTGGCTTGAGGGGAATGGTCCCCTTTTGAGCTTTCCTTCAGCACATCCCGGACATAAACCTTCCTTATCTACTTAGAATTCGGGCATCCATGTTATCATTTGTCTTACATCGGGTAGAGCTTTATAATGAAGGTGGGCAAACCTTCGATGCCAAAGTTCAGACTGAATAAATGTGTCACAAGACATGACACCTACCAGACTTCCACCGACCTGATATAATGAATCAACTCGAAACCCAAGAGTGAAGGCATCTTTAACATTATTTTTCCATACACGTACCTTGACGTTACTGAAGATCACCTTGTAGCCTTTGTCTTCTATTGCTGAGATGGACACCAGGTTCTTCTTGAGGTCAGGTACATATAATACATCTTGTAAGTGGATCGTATTTCCTTGATTCAATTTAAGAGAGACATTGCCTACACCTTTCACGGGATATTTAATATAATATCCAAGGACAATTTCCAAGTTAGTTTCCTTCTCTATTAGATTATGGAGAACTTCTTTGTAACCAGTGAAGTGCCTTGATGCACCACTACCAATGAGCCAAATTTCCATTGAGTCTGAAGGAGCATAGGTAGATAGAGCAGCTGGTAAATCATATTCATCTTGCTTATTTTCAACAATGTTGGATTCATACCTGGAATTTTTAGCCTTCTTGAATGGTTGTCCTCTTCCTTGATTACCAGCACTCCTTTTACATTTTCTATTAGATTTCCCATTCCTTTGATTGCCATGAGAGGAATTTTGATCATCGTCCCGGTGTGAGATCTTTCTATCAGGGAACTCCTTTGCATAGTGAACTGGTTTATCGCAAATGTAACATCATCCTTTTCTTCCACCCTTAGGTCCAGCCTTTCTTTTTTATTTAGTCCCCAAATTATTTATTTTCTTAGCATGAGAAGAAAAGGAAGCAGGAGGACCTTTAGGCATGGGCATTTCTTGCTCATCAACCCTTGTTTCTTCTTGAATGCATCTAGCCATTAGTTCCTCGAAACCAGGAATTACATTATTGCTCAAAAGAGTAGTCTTGAACATGTACCATTTGGATGGTAATCCTCCAAGGGTTATGAGTGCCATTTCCCTATCAGTAATAGTCTCCCCAATATATAGGAGATTGTTCCTGATCTCGATGATCCTTAAGAAGTATGCTTGCATACTCTCATCTTTTCCCTTCTTAATTTCCTTCAGCTTATTACTAAGAAACAGAACTTGATTTGCATCATTAACTTTAAATAAACTCACCAATCTATCGTAGATTTCCTTGGAGGTGTTCAGATCGGAGATGTAGGCCACCAAGCACTTGTCAATAGAGTCCCGTATGATCTTCTTTGTTTTGAATTTGCCGGTTTTCCATTTTTTCCTCAGAACAGCAGGTGCATTTGATGGAGGCTCAACAATATTGCCTCTCACATGGTCCAACACTCCTTGATCTTCTAAGGTTAGATCGATAGACATCTTCCATCTGTGATAGTCAACTTTCTCATGGAGCTTGTCTTTGACAAGGAAGAGCGTTGAGGACCCCATAGTTCTTTTAGGATAGCCTTGCCAATCTTCTCTCCGGTGATTTCTCTTGCTCTTTCTCGGGATTTGTCTTCACCTCAGCTCTGATATCATGTTAATTTATGGTATGTTCTATGCTTAGAGAAATTTACTTCTCTTTCCTATTATTATTCACAGATTAGCAATCAATGTGCATAAGTAAAGTGCAAATGGAACATTAAATGTTCAACAGAAAACAAGCCAAGACAAGAGACACAAGATGTGGCAGCTAGCCAGGGATAAAACCCAATATGGGGAACCCTTTGATCAAATCTTCTTTTATCTTTAATAATTCAACAGAAATAAATAGTACAAAAATCTGATTTATATCAGTAGTAGCAAACCCTAGATCAACAGCATCAGCTTTTGTAGCTTCATCATCAAAACTAGGGCAGTCAATATATCACAAACCGACCATCGGATTGGCTTGATTCCACCACCAAAATATGCGGCCTTCAGAGGAGATCTAGATGGACCTACAGCATAGTTCTGAGGAGGGAGTCTTCTGGTCAACGCTGGTCAAACATTGGTTCTGTAGTTGCAGCCCTAAATTCTGCGTCCTTCCTTCCACATGTGTGAGAGAGAGTCTCTTTCTGGGCAGTAGGAGAAGAGCCTCTTTTCTGCGCAGGAGAGAGAGAGAGAGATGTGATGAGTTTAGTGAGTCCAAATGAGGAAAAGTCCTCCTGTATTTATATACATCTGATGATAATTGAATAGATGCGATTGTTGGGCTTCTGAGCCTACATGAGTTGTTGGTAGGCTTGATAATTATTCCATGATGCGGAAAGAGGGCCAAAGAAGAGGATTAACCCCAAGGATAGAGTTGTTGGTGTTCATCTTTCCTTTATTCAGGGGACCAGAGACAAAATAGCAAGAATCCTAAAGAAACATAATATTCCTTCCTCCTTCAGGCCTCTTTGCACTATTCGTAGTTCTCTTCGTTCTGTCAAGGACCTAGTTAACCCTAAGGATATGAAAGGAGTTTATATTATTCCTTGTTCCTGTGGGACTCCTTACATTGGAGAAACTGGTCGATCTATAAATCAAAGGATTTGCGAACATGCTGTCGACATCAAGCATTGGAGGTCCCACTCCTCAGCCTTGGCAGAACATGCTGAGAAGACTAATCATCACATATGTATAGAAGAGGCTAAAGTCTTAGCTAGTGCTGACCATTTTCATCATCGTAAATTCAGAGAGGCCCTGGAAATTGAAAAAAGGCCCATTAATCTTAACAGAGACAATGGTTGGAGCATCAGTAGGTGTTGGATCCCAGCCTTGAATCTCCTAAAGAATTTCATATATATATATTATATATATATATATATAAAATAGAATTATTATTATATAAAAACTATAATAATAATTATATATTAATTTGTTTATTTTTATTTTTTTAATAATAAAATTATTCTTTTATAAAACTATTAATATAATATATATATTATCTATAAAAATAAATAATATAATTAAAAAAATGGTTTCAGTCAAACTAGCTCCTTTTTTTTTTCTTTTTTTTCCCAATAGCTAGTTAGTAGCTTCCTACCTCTATTTATTTCATAGCCTGGATCTGATACATCATCTAGTCCTGAAGATGAACTTCACTAGTGGGTTTGAAACGCGTCGACGAAATTGCTTCTATGTGATTATTCCTAAAAGAAAATTTTTAAGAATTATTCCATAATCAAAATAAATTCATATCTCCATAAATACTTATCGGAATTGGATGATCTTTAGATCAATCCTACACCTCTCGACGAGAGGAATCTAATAAAAATATTATCAACCATGAATAAGATGACCCACATGGAGTTTGGCCCTAGTTTCCAAATTTAACATTGTGAGACCATTCACTCCCTAGGCAAGCACTTGCAAGTGTGGGAAGGAGACCAACTCCCGGGGGATATTCTTGCTCAGATTGTTGTACGTGAGCTCCAGCACAACTAAATTTCTGCAACTATCATGTTGACTTGGGATATTTCCTTGCAATTGATTTCTGCCTAATGCAAGAACCCTCCAATGAAAGAGGCATCCCAATCAGTGATCAAATTTGAAGGGCTAATCTTAATTTCAATTAGAAGGACATAAATTCATCAAGCCCTTCAATAATGAAAAGCTAAAAAAAAATATACATTTTAATTGAGAAGAATACATTATCTCTGCATTTCATAATCAAATTTATTTATATTAAATAAATTAAACTCTTAAAACTAGATGGCAGTTAGAAAATATCACATTATGACAACATCAAATAGATAATACAATCAAATGTGAAAATTATAAAAAAATTTATTGGAATTGCAATTTTTTATAAGTAAATTTGCATTTTTTAATAACAAAATGGTTTAAGTATTCTTAGAAATCCTTTTAACATCCAGATTATGCATTCCCAATAATTGATATTTGTGATTCTAGTGATTATTCTAAATTTTAACTAAAAAAAGTTCCAAGCAGTAAAGATTATACACAACACCAACCCCCACCAACGTGATTGTGGTTGATGGCTATCTAGGCTAAACTTGAGATTTTATAATTACCTTGAAATAATATTGAATGAAATTGTTGTTGTAATTGGACTTCTGAGTGGTTTCATGGTACGAAACTATAACCCTCATAAGGCAGAGCATGGATTTCCATTGATTGAAGTTTATGGAGTCTCCCACATACAATAGTTGCTTGTCTCTCAACCCTTTCAGCATTAGAGAGACATTAAACCTAGACATGACATGAAAATACGAGAAACCCACCAACATCTGGAAACATATTAAGAAGAAGCAACAAGTTATTGATTCAATGACAACAACATTCAAGCCAACATTGTCATGAACAAATATATCACCTTGGAAGTTCACTCTCGAGACTACTATCTCCATCTCTCGTAATTGGAATCCATAATAGTATTCTCTTGAAAATTCAAATCAATGCTAGCATAAGGTCACAACCCAAGTGGATACAAAACATAAGATTCATCATATATCCATCTTCCCTTGAATATCACACTGACATTGCATTCCTACTGAAGAAGACGAAGGTTATAACATGGACATGTTAGCGCCCCTACCTCCCATGAGCACAATATTAACATTCGTGTTACTTGTCCCTAGATTCGACCCATTGACTTCTTAATGCAATAAGATTTTTGTAATGCTCATGTCAATGTATTCTACCCAACGTTCCTCCCAAATTCAAGTGAAAAACACTCTAGAATCTTTTTGCCACTCTTGGAGAAAATTATATCCAAACACCCTAAATACTCGAATAGTAACCCAACACTTTCACCATTATTGTACAACAATTACAAAAACACTCCCAACCCTCTAATTTATTTGAACCCGACTTAATGAAAAGCGATTTAGATAAATAAGGGGAGCCACCTCCCAACACAACATTATTATTTAATAACAAGTGGCATCATCGACACAAATTATTATTTAATAACAAACTCCCGAGGCTTCTCAACTTTCTTAAATTAATTATTATTTAATAAATAGAGAAACCCATTCAATTTAATTTATGTAGTCCACAAAATCCAAATAAGTATTATTATTTAATAATGAAAGTTGTCGTAGAGTCAACAAACGGTATTATCATCCCAAATCGTTATTTAATCACAAAGTCACGGCTTTTCTCAAATTAATTATGACTAAATAATAATAAACCCACTAAATTTAATTTTTACATTCCACTAAACCTCATTTTTTTTTCAATATTTCTTGTTGAAAGTCATTGGAAAGTCAACAACTATAACATTTTTTATTTCTCATGCTTTGCATTTCTGATAATTCATATTCACTCTGTTATCAATACTACACTTAATTTTGAATTTAATTAAATTTGAATATGTAATTTACATTTCCACACATCAAAAAGGTACGTGTAATTTTTTGGTATGTAGTTTAGATAATGAATCACATTTATTGGTTCGAGACATGTTTTCTAAGAAATTTTCTTATGTGATTTCTATTGAAAGACTTTGCTTAAACAAAAAAAGTGTTAGACACTTATTTGACCAAATTCTTAAAAGATAACAAGATAGGCTGCATGGCAGCTAGTCCCTGCCTAGCTGGTCCAGCCACTAGCAGCTGTTGCAGGTTCGATCTGATCCTTTGCAGGTTACGCAGCCGGAAGCACAGAAACTGCCAACATCAAGTGACTGGCAATGTTAACTTGTGATAGCAACGAATGCAACGAATGTGAATGGGTTAAAGATGGACGATAGGTGCCAGAGGCGGAGGCGATCGATTGTAGGTGCAGCTGTTCGAGAAGCCTCTTGAGGTAATAATAAGTATTACCGATCCCATTGAAAGGATATCAAACAGAAAGTCCCGGTCAATAATGGATATTGAGCCTTGATCCTTAACAGAAAGACTTCAACGTGTAGAGATTAGTTATAGGGTAATTGGTTACACAAACGTGAAGAATTGGTCTTGGACTATTGGCATGAAGGGAGGTGCCTGAAGCCGGATGCCCCGCTATGCTCTGCCTGCGACTGCCGGATTCCGAACCGATCGATCCGATATATGATCTGACATCCATCCCCGGCACGCTGATCTTACCTTTCTATCTTTACAAAGAACCGAAAGCTCAGTTAGTCGGGCATAACTAGAACCCAATCGCCAGTTCATGGTCTTGCTCCTACTATTTGCCATTAGACGAAGCCGTTGGATTGCGTCTACTGGGTCTGTATAGTACCTGGGCCTGAAAATAGACTCTAACCTTCTCTGGATTGCCTTGCCTCCGCATAACTGAAGGAAGCTAGAACCTGTGAGCTGCCTGTGAACCTGTATAAAGAATATGCATGATGAGCAAAGCGAGCCCCCCGAAACGGTATTTCCCATCGCTTATAGCCTGTAGCATCCTTTCTTTCCTGTTCAAGTGTCAATTTTAGATCCTTCCGTGTCTCACTTATATATTGCTCTCCATGCCTTTTGACAAGGGAACGATGATAGTAGCTAAAGATCATTGTACACATTATCATGAGGAATTGGAGGAAGCGAACGTTGAAAGATATAGTGAATAGTGGGGGCCTCTCTATGAAAGTGCGTCATGATCGAGAATAAGATCCGTTCAGTGCAGATCCAGATGTGGATTCAGTTGACTAAGTCACAGTCCGGGTCCTTTTAGTAAAATATTGATATTTAGATTAACAATTTGTAACATCGATCGTGCTAGCAAACACATTTTAGCTAGAGAAATCATAATAAGAATGAGTATATGCCCTGTGTTCCAAGTCTTCCAAGTCTAAAAGATCAAATGTAACACACAATATTCACGCATATCAAATCAATCAAATTTGGGAAAAAAATGAAAATCAGATAATTTTTCATCAATGTTATTATATGTTTTCCGCTGATCAAATATCAAAGGCGGTGAAACATATAGTCTCTCACTAAGCAAAGATTAAAAATGGCCTCATAAAAATATCGCAAATTGGAAAAATAAAAAAACGGTCATATTGACAAAATGAAACAATTTATCCACGAAAGAATTATGAATTGAATCATTTGAAAAAAGTAACAAAGAGCGCTTATACTGTTATAGGCATCGCATGTATTTATTATTATCAGAATATAAGATAATAATTTAGAAAGTAACGTGTCTCAGCAAAATTTCAAAGAGTAAAGCAGTGTCTCCCTGATCTCACGCATAAACATTATACGTATAAGAGTTATAGGTATTTCACATTATTTTTTCAAATTATAACAAAAGAGTTAAGAACGTAACGCGTCTCAGCAATAACCTGCGCTCATAAATGAATCTATAGGCTCCCCCATCAAAACAGATGTGACAGCCACGTGCATTGCATGCAAGCCATCTGCCACTACGGTAGGCTAAAGCATGATGACCCACGCCATTTCCCCCTGCACACGACACTACCTCCTGCCTCCACGTTTGTTGAGGAAACCAAATATGCAGCTATGGAGAAAGCACGGGCAGCTAAGGATACTGTAGCAGAGAAAGCACGCGTAACTAAGGATAGTGTTGCAGGAAAAACTCAGGAGCCAAGGATTCGAGGACCGAGCTGCTTCACGCAATCGCCAATTCTTCCTCTGCAATACGCTTGGCTATTAATCAGGGCTGCAATTCGTTAGTGATATTTTTGTTCATGACATCTACTCTCCTAATATTATTCTGTATTGTTATTCATAATTTTATACTTGGTACCATATTTTCTAGCTTATCAAGGCATGAAAGAAGCTTGCACTTTCAATGGATGTCCTGATAAACAGCTGTGAAAAGTTTTCTATCTAAAACAGGATGTTTAAAGTTTATTTTAACGGTTGGTAAGGGCAGAGCAAAAGCCTAACAGTGTTTGCCTATTCAGGAACATGATTCTGCATATCAGAAACTGGTACAGCAAAATTTGAATTGTTTGTTAATTACAGGCATCTGTTGCTGGTTTCCCAGTAATTATAAACGAAGAATAGGAAGGATATTTTTGAAAGTTAATTTTTAACTTTTGGGATTTAGAAATAGCTTATGATTTGGCGTGTTTAACATACCAAGCGGGTCATGGATGAAATGCCTGCCACTACGTGTTTTGTAATGAACATAGTGTTTTGTTAGACATCATATAGATTAATGAAATGTCTTTTCTGTTTGTTAGCTCCCATTATTTTTGACAGCTTGTAACATCAGCATGGTGTATGTGCCTCATCAGGTGAAAGTAGATTTTGGTGACAAGGAGACATGGGAGTATTTGTTCAAAGATTACTGGATTGAGCTAAAGGAAGAACTATCCTTGACATTAGAAGAGATTCTGAAGGCTACACATCCTTTCAAGGATGCTGATTTTACTGAAGATGCAGAATCAGATGAGACATTTGATGGAATTGATGCCTCAGTCTCTAGTTCGGACAATGAAATGAATCATTTTGTTGAGGAGCAGTATAACATTGGAAGGAAGAGAAGGAGAAGGTCTAGAAAGTTTGTGCCTAGGGAGCAGCATAATATAGGATTGGAGCAAGAGACAAGGAGGAAAGAAATATCTTCGACTAGAGAGTTCAGCAGTTGGGCTTCAAAGGAACTTTTAGAGTTTATTGGATATTTGAAAGAAGATGCTGAAAAGGCTATTTCTCTTTTTGAGGTTCAACAACTCTTGCTAACATATATAAAAGAGAACAGACTTCAGGTTCCTCGCAAGAGAAGTCTGATTATTTGTGATGAGAGATTGCGCAACCTATTTGGAAAACCTACTGTGGGACAGTTTGAGATGTTAAAGCTTCTTGAGTCACACCTTCCTTCAAAGCAGTCATGTTTTGTCAACACATTTAAGTCAAGGGTCTCCAACTGATAATGATTACAATATTGAACTTGATGACAGTAGGGAGAAAGTTGGCAAGAGTGTGACTGATAAAAGACGCAAGTCACGCAAAAAGATGGATGATAAAGTACCAAGATCTAATCCAAATGATTTTGCTGCAATAAATGTACATAATATTGGGTTAATTTACATGCAGCGTACTTTAATTGAAGATTTGTTGGAAGATCTTACGAGCTTCAATGCCAAAATTGTTGGTTCTTTCGTGTGGATAAGAATATATGGAGGGAATCGGCAAGAGGTGTATTACCGGCTTGTTCAAGTTGTCGGTAATGTGAACATTTTTGGTTAAATTCCTGTAAATTTTTGCAGTTATTCATCTGTTATGTTGAGCTTAGCTAGCAGTTGCATTTGACTTCTTGATATTTTATAACATGTCTAATTTATTTAATACATTTTATAGGTACAAAAAAACCCTATTGGCAGGCACAGAGAAAATAACTTGGTACGCTTTGAGTTAGAGTTTTTATGGGTCTGAAACAAAGTTTTTATGCGCATTCTCTTGCTTCTATACTATGTAATCTTCTGTGATAAATTTACTGGTTCACTGTAGATAGACTAGCCCTCGTGATCTTCAAGGAAATGCCCTGAGCGGTTCTAAATTTGTGGAGATTTCCTACGAATTTGACGATCAAACAAAAAAAAATCCCTGGGAATTTGATGTTGAAGCAAGAAATTGTCAAATTACAGAGCAAGTTTTTCATAATTCTTTATGATAATTAAAGAAACCTCCATTACCAGATTTAATATATGAGTCAGTAAGAGATAGGAACGTAGGAGGCACATGGAGTCCTGCAGCCGGGACAGCGGCCATCTCCATCGCCACTTGTAATGAAACATTACTTCCTTTCTTATAAGTTGTTTGATCTACCTTACTTCTTTCATTTTATAAGTTGTTTGTACTTTCATTGTTGAAAAATTACTTCCTTTTATAAGTTGTTTGTGATCAAGGAATTACATGCAACGAAGACTAAGAATAAGTGTCTTCATAATTTTAACACACCAGTTTTTATTGATAGAGCTTAAAGAACACACAGCATGATTGAAATATGTATGCATTGATTTGACTGATAAAACTGAAACTGAAAGTAAAACAGTTCGATTGAACGAGAGAGACACACCAGTTTTTATTGATAGAGCTTAAATAACACACGGCATGATTGAAATATGTATGCATTGATTTGACTCATAAAACTGAAACTGAAAGTAAAACAGGTTCAACTGAACTAGAGATTGAGGCGCATACAATACAAAGCGGTTGTTTGATTTCGGAGGGATCGAAAATTTCAACGCACATCGGACATTCAACGCCAACAGTGGAGTTGGATTTGGATTTAGTGGTACGTTTCGCCTTTTCTTTTCCATTTCCTGTTTGGAAATTTTGGTTAGATATTTTTTCAGAAGGAAAAAACGATTGCAATTGCGAACCTCTCAGAAAACTGAAAGGTGGGAAATGGATATTGCAAGATAGCAAATACAAAGAAATGATCAATACTCACAATTGCGCTCTCAGGCACCTCAAATTTGATCTCGAATGGATGGCAGGTGCAACTCCAGTAGCAGCAGATTCCTCTACCATAACCTTTGCGGAGGCTGTCAGCGGTTGATTTGAATTTTCTCCTTTCTGTAGAAAGTACGGATTTGAATTCATAACTACGTCTATCAATCCGCATTTGTATTTGAACAGACTTCGGCTTTTGCATAGAGCCTCGTGGTTATGGCTCATATTCAACGCACATGTATCATAAGGGCTGCTAGTTATACCATCCTCCTTCCTTACTTTGATAGTAACATTGCTCATGCAAATTATAATGTTGACACGGCACCTCAAGGATTGTTTGACACGGCAGGGCAACTTTGACACGGCAAGGATTATTTGACACAGCAGGGCAGCAGCCATGGTTTGACATAGCACAGATAATACGCCATAAGTATTGTTAACATTAAATGTTAGGAGATTAATGCTAAGGCAAACATAGCATTAGTTCATGAAACTGTCAAAGTGTTCTAATCACTTGTACTTGTCCTAACTTTTGAGCTCGTATACCTTGTTTTGAGGCCAAATAAGATGAAAAATTCGTTCATTGGTTAAAAGAATAAAAAAATATAAAATATGGTATTGGTTCTTGTGTCATTTCAGCAAACTTTGTTTTAAGTTATAGGACGTTGGTTGGTTATCGTGCCAAAGTAATGTTATGTTCACAAATCGATTACTATAGTCCCTGCCAGCCCGGAAGGGCAGGGACTAATAAATAAATAAAAATAGATTGAAAAACAACAATGATTACCATTCATCTTTATTTATATTTATATTTATGGAATATGTTGTTTAACATTTTTAAAAATATATATTAATTAGTTGTATATATAAATAAAGTAATTATTTAAAAGAGATTTATGAGGTTTGTTTTAGATAATTGTTTTCATTATATTATCACATTGATTAAAAGTGGGTAAATTTTTTATACAAATAATTATCATATTTTAAATATTAGAATTTGGTAGTGGTAAGTGAAAGAAATAATTTAGGTAAGGAAGATTCAACATTAAATTGTTTTTTATTGAGAGAGGGTTAAGGATTGACTAAGTTATCAAGGAGAGAGAAGTTTTGTATGAACTCCAAGTTAAAAGTCTATGTGATGAAGTTAATAAAGACAAAATAAGACCAAGGTCATGGGATATTTATTCCAAGCTGAATGTTGGGAAAAATATCATAGTGGGCATCACTTGTTGTGTTTATGGCTAAGGGTAAATTGTCAAAGGCAATGACAAAGACTTTGAAAAAGAAAAGAGGCATTAATTGGCATATTTTTTAATGAAAATAAAGGAAATTAGGAGAAAAGGGAGGTGAAATGTCACAAGTTACATGTGAGGAGGAAATTCAAGGAAAATAGAGGAAAAATGAAGAAATTAGAGGGATCAATAATAAAAATACATCAGAGCATCAATTGGTAGCTTTTTGTCAGTTCAATTTTGGAGTTAGTCTCAGAGAGGAGAAGAGCACCAAGAGAACAAAAACATCAAGAGAAGAAGGAAAGCAAGAAAATTAAAGGAAGGACAAGGAAGGCAAAGGAAGCAACGATTAAGCAAGGAAAGGTTGGATCAAGAAGCTTTAGCGAGAATACTTACAAGTAACAGAGTACATATTGCATGTATGATTTCCTAGTTGGTTTTGGCATGCATGGCATATGCATGTGTGTATTTGGTTTCATTGTTGTCGGTGGCATGGATTTTTCTGGGTTTTGATAGTGGTTTTTAGCCTTTCCTTTCTATTTCCAGATACCGATGGTGTGATGGGATTTTTTCTCAGTTGACCTTTGGATTGTTGGAAGGTTTTGGATCCAGGTGAGGTGGTCTCAAGAAAATCCGAAGGGTTGGGGGCGGATATGTTTTTCTCTGAGAAACCCTCAACGGGTGGGTGGAGACAAGAAAATTCCTCAAGGGATGGTGAAGGAATTCTAATGCATCCAAGCTTGGTTTGGTTTTGTGATCTCGGGACCAGTTTAGGTGAGATCACCGTCTGGTGAGGGTGAAGGTGGTTTAACCTTCGGATTCCCTTGGTTGTTTATGGATTGATTTATCCCATGAGATCCCACATTCATGCTTGGAATATGGCACAAGGGTCATTGGCTGAAAGAAAGGTTTGGTTCATCCCAATCTATGGTTGGGTGGTACATCAAAGTCCCTAACTTGGTTGGATTTTGTCTGGTTAATGAATGCATGACCTAATTCGTGTTATGAAAACTATTGTGCGAAGGCATTGGCCCTTCTTGTTTAACTTCAGCTACATTTTCAAATCTTTATGTTCAAATATGCATTCATGGCATGTAGGTTGCATGTTTACCATGTGTTTGATGGAATTTTAGTCTCGGTTGGGAGGAGTCAAGTCAAGTCCTGGTTCAATTTTTGGTTTTAAGATTTGTTTCTATGTCATTTATCATATCTAAAAGTTTCATCGAGTTCTAGACAAAGGCTTGAGTCTTGACCCTAAAAAAGTGGTTCAGAATTCAGGGTTGTTGGCATGAAACTGACTGGAAAAGTCCATAATCGCATGGAGGAAAGATTATTAGTGTGATTTAAGAGCTAAAGTCGCTTGCATGCCTTGGCAAGGGAGTGGCTAAGGCTCTAGGTCAGTGAAAAAGAGAGTTATCTCAGGGGCTGGACACCTGTAGGGGTTGGGTTGCTCCTGGAGGTCCTGTAGCACCTAAGGGTAGTCAATAAGGTCGTAAGTTTTCAACTCCATTTCCTTAAGGTCATATGGGAGGTTGTGTCATATCATAGTGACCCCCATCTTATGTTTACTCTAGGCAAGCCCATGAAAGCAGGTAAATGTGGGAGGAGGTGGGTTACAGGGTGGTATAAGAGCGGGTTACGCTCTCTTTGGGTAAAGTTTGATGTTGTCATGAATGGGGTCATGGTGTGCAGTTGGTATGGTCATGTATGATGTTGTTATATTGATGTGATTATGATTATATTTCTATCACACTAAGTGGATTGATCTTGCAGATGAGATAAGTGATCAGGTGCTCAGAATTATGCCCAAAAATCAAAGTGTCATAATATTCTCAAACTTGGCTTCAGGTTGAAGAGCTCGTCATTTTGAATCCTACAATGTGAACAACACTCAAATCTGAGTTTGTATGCAGAAGTTAGAGCAAGACAAAGTTGAGGTTTGACTTTCCTACATGGCAGGATTAGGATGATGTGGCAAGTCTTCATCGAATGAGGAGGCGCCAAGTGGCATCTCATTATTGGCCCTCACAAATCACATATCGCAAGTGGAAAAGGTGTTACAACCCCCCCCCCCCCCGGCGGTAGGTTTAGGGTTGTGATGCGATGAGGAAATTGCAATCGATGAAGAGGAGAATCAGCGAACAAGTTATTGGCCCCAGTCTTGACGCAGTTGAGTTCCAATTGCGATGATTTCCTAGACGCAATACATTATTCTCTTGTGTTTTTATGTTCCGGTGGGTCCGTGGAATTGCATCACAAAGTTTTGCTGTGTTAAGAGCCCGATGAACTTCGTCGAGTTTTGAAACGCGATAGACCCCAGACACAACGCTTGTTTATGTTGCAGTTCAATATATGTTTGTTTATGAAGGCAGACAATCACTTGTGACAACAACTATGTTTGTCAGTGATTGCACAGCTCCATCACTAAAGTGTACTGGGTAGGGTTTGGATATGTGCAGAAGATACTCAAATATTCCATCAAGAAATTCCTAATCAATATCAGCTTCTGGGAATCGATATGCAAGATTACAAAAGCGTGTGTGAAACTGTTCAACGGATTCATTGGGTGCTTTTCATAATTTCAAAATTTCTTTGTTGAGTGCTTTACGGTCATAGTGATTGAAAGCACAGTCTATCTCAACGACCAAATGAGCAAAAGAATGAATAGATTTTTCGAGCAGTGTGGCACACCATTGAATTGGGTGCCCTTGAAGCGTGTAGATGAACAATGAGCAACTCATGTATTCTTCAAACAATCCGTGTCTTTCGCATTAGCCTAGAACGTTGACCGCATGCCTTACCAAGGCTATGTAGCCTCCACCATCAAAACTTTTATGAGACAAGTTATCCGAGAGCCTTTTCGGGATGATGAAATAGTTTCCATAAGACATACATTCCAAAAGAGCAACTCGGTAGTGAGTCATGATAGATGTGTAGAGATTCAAAACAGATGTGAGGACTCAGCTTGTTATTTGTCCCTCCTTCTAGTGCCAAATGTTGACGATGTTGCATCTGCCAACATGTAAGGGGATCTCCTCAGTAAGAAGTCCCAATTAGACGTTAGACCGTTTGGTGTAGGAGTCCCGGCAGTGGGTCATAAAGCAATGCCTTGATCACGATATCACATAGAGGCAAGTAAGATAACTCTAGCAATAGCAAGGGTGTGATTGTTACAGTGTGTCAATGAAGGTGTATGAGAGGTTCTAACATAGGTGGGTTAAGATGAGGGTGAAGGTGAGTTCTAGGTTGAAAGGGATCATTCCCAACTCGGCTAGGAACATACAACACACAAGATATACACAGCTTTCGGTGGAGCAGTCCACTCGGATGCAGTAGTCACAACATATAAGGTAAGATAGCATGTGCAGCACTCACAGATCAATCCAAACGAGTGTAATGGTTGTTACAGCAAGGTTCATGTGAAAGGTTTGTCTGATGTCTGGCAGAGAAGTCAACATGGACGGGATAGCATTAACAGCATATACAACACATTTCCATTAATAGATTATGAATTACAACAAATGAATCAGTTCAGATGTAGAACACATGTTAAAGAAACATGCATTACAAGTGTTAAAGATCAGTCTTACAACAGATACAATACATGTGTGAAATTGTGTTGGCTCTTATTATATAAAGAAGTGTAAGTCCCCATCATACAATGCATCCATGTAAACCCGCTAGCCCCAACAGTGGAATGTTAAATCCACATCCGCCTGCTCCTCCAGTGGAGAATCCAAATCACGTTACAATACTGTCCAAACTCTTTCCAAGATAGTCTTATCAGAAGCTTGGCTGACCAGAAGCCTATACAATGAGTTATGAGGGAATATTTATAGCAAAGGGTGGGGTGACCCTTGACATTCCCTATGTGACAGTTCAATTACCTTCATGACTCTTCACCTACTCTATGACTGTTACATCCAATTATTGACACTTGACTTACACTTGTCATGACTCAACATTACAATGCACATGTACTCATGTGAGACAACATGGCTTGAGCAAGCCTTGCAAGACATCACTGACACTTGGTCCGCTGTGATGAGACCAACTCTTTGACATGCTTGTGATGGTGAAAGTGGTGAGATGACACCAAGATTGGTCATTTGTGATGGTGTGCACGCACCTCATGGTGACATCTAGTTAAAGTGAACTCTTGCCTCCGTTGCAACCAGTGCATTGGTTCTGCCCCTTCATCCAACTTGTCTACTAACATGCGCATGGTATTCTTGGTTTGATTAAACCAGAAACACATTGATGCATAGTGTCTGTGTTGATCTTCAAGTGTGTGTTGGTGGTCATGCACATCAACTTGCCGAAGTATATGTTCAACTCTAGTTGGACTTGCTTCTTGTCTTCGCCTTGGTAAGTGTGTTGAATGGGATGGATTGCATGTGTGCACACATTGACATGCATGCTTATGAATCGCTTACATGTGATCAACAACACTGCTCAACATGTATGCTCTGTGTTAGCTGTTGGGATGGATATTTAACTTGTACGAACGCAGTTTCATCTGTGAGTACACGTTGTGCCCACTACTATTCCTGATCCTGTTGCAACTCGTTCGTCTATCTGTGTAGCTTCATGTTCCTCCTTGAGTTGCTACTTCAACACATGCAACTCCTTCTTTGTTCCATTCTCTATCTTCGCACAACCTTCGTGTCACAATGTCACCTCATAGGTTGAGTCTCTGAAGTTTCTTTCATTATCAATGGATATGCTTGATCTTGCAACTTTGTCCCACCTATGTGTTGTCAAAAACCTTCCTCTTACATTCACTGCATTTGGTATGATGCCTTCAGTTGTTGTTCATGATGCTGCTTGTTATGATGTTGTTGTTGTCATATCTTGATGTCCTTGTCTACGAACAATTTGATGGTTCCGTGAGTAGGCAATCTCATAGACACTTCATTGGCTGCATCTCCAGGTGTGCTCTGAATGGTGTCTTCGGGTCTACTCTCTAAAAAACCATTGTACTTGAACTACTGAGAGGAAAGTGAGCACCTATAATACCTGGGGCCATGGAAACAATCATGGCAAGAAATTTTTCAGTCGAAAAGGAAAATGTACTTGAGAACTGACTTCCAACATACCTATGTGACTGATCATAAATGTTGCACCACTTTCGGCCCAGAGGTCGGGAGACCGTCTGCCAAGACTACACAAGGCATAGTCTGGGTTGCTGGTAGACTGATTGACTCTTGGAACTACACGATGCACACTCTATTCTGGCTTCTGATTGTTGCGATTGTGAAATGTGTAATCTTAGTTGGCAATGGTTGTAGGCTCAGTGACTGCATTACGCAATTTTCTTGGCCAACAGTCACTATTCCTCAGGGTTGCGCAAAATAGGCTTGGGGAATAGTTGTTTGGAAAAAATGTGCATTTCTGGGGAGGAAAGCAGAGCCTTCCCTCTCAGGATTGCACAATGTTGTCTTGGTGAGGCTCTTAGTGAGGTAGAGTCCAGGTCGAGGTTGGCCAGACTCGCTGACGGGAAACTGAAAGTGAATGCGAGTGCGAATCCATGTTGATACTGAGTGTAAGCATAAGAGAATGATCATGCAAGAAAATGGTGAATGACAGATTCAAAAAATGGAACAACATGCATGTGGGTGAGGCAAGTCATCGAATCGGTGACCATTCGTGGAAAACAGTTTCATGCATGCAACAACAGTGAGATGTTGACGAAAACTGAAATAGTACTAGGACAAGCTAATATACATGTAAATAACAAAAGACATTCAAAGAAATCTAGTAAACAATACTCATACAAGCAAAAACATGAAAAGCAACAGAAATGCAACACAAGGCATGGGAAGCGAGCTTACCCCAAAAGACTTGAGTTGAATGTGTCGAATGCTCCTAGATGTGATGTGGGATGTCAAAGCTACAAGGTTGATGTGAGGAATGATCTTTGCAACATCTGGTTGATGAGTTTTGATAACATTGAGGTTGTGACGCACATGCCACAAATCTAGGAAAGCAACACTTAGTGGGAGGTTTCTGAAATGATCCTTGCATGTAACCTCCAACTGCAAAACATAGATCCCTAAAACAAGGGATGCCTTTGCATGCTGCCTTGGGAGAAGTAGCCCATGCATGCAAGTTAGTTTTGCTTCGTCCCATGGGGAACTGGTCAACTTAGCTACACATGCAAGAGACTACTCGACTACTGAAGAAAAATGCGCATTTCTAGTTGGGAGTTGGGCTAGTTGCCCAGGATATTTGCTTAATTTTTAGGTAGAGCAACTGACTGCCACCCATATTTGCACAAATTCTGGGATGAGCAGCCGTATTAGGGAAAATTTCGCAATTCCTGTTGGGAGTGTTGACTGGAAGCATTGCGCAATCTTAGAGCCCAGCAGGCTTCCAGATAGGATTGCACAATCTCTAGAGGGAATGCTAGTTGCCCTCCAGAAATGCGCAATTTTCTTGGGGAAGTTTCTTAGCCTGCAGTTGGACCAATTCTAGGTGAATAACCCGTGAGGGAAATGGATCAAGCTATGATCGACAGATTGCCTTTGTGCAAGAAAGACACTGAAGCTTATGAACTTGACGAAGTAAGGCAAGCTGCTGTGAAGGTTGGAAGGGAGGCTCCAAAACAAAGCTAAGGCAAAATTTTGGAGGGTGGTTGTAGTCGCTAAAACATGTCCTATTTGAAACTGATTTGCGGATGGTGATTAGACAGAGGCTTAGGTTGTCACCCGCATTGTATGCCCAGTACGAGCCCCTTGCTAGTTTCAAAGTGAACTTCCACAACTTGCATGTTCGCGCAAGGAGGGATCCCAAGAAGACATGGTACAAGTTGCCTTACTTGGTGGTTGAGGAAGATGTAGCAGAGATCATGACCAAATGGCCACCTGAATGGCTAACCCCATCAGATGCAGACACAGGTACAAGAAAGGCTACGAAGGATACCACCGTGCAGACAACATCAGTAGAGAAACAAAAGGAAGTCCATAAGGTTTATGCCTGGGAGAAATATGTGCAATGGAAAGAGGTTGTTGCTAGTGAAAAGGAAGCGACCATAAAAGAAAAATCAAGTCACACAATGAAAATGTTGCAAACCACCATCAATGTTGAAGATTTTGATACACGGTGAACACTAGACCGAGAAAAAAAAGAAGAGGAAGAAGGAGGTGGCGCAAAGCAAGTAACCCCCTTCATGGTAAAGAAGTGACAGAAGTAGACATCCATGGGGGCCTGGAAGAAACATAAGTCTGACCGCTCAGCTAGGGCAACCATTTTAGTCCTTACTAAGGGGGACTTAGATGAAATCAATGATGTGGTGTGTGAAACGACCTCATTACTTTGGGGCCACTTCGAGGAACAGTACTAGTAGGCGTTGGGAAATGTTCAGCAAGACCTGTGCGAGCTACAGGTCCAAACAGGTTGAGTACAAGCAAGCATGGGACAAGGGAGTGGGTTGCAAGCGAGCCCGCATCAAGTGAACGCGTCAGTTTTAGATACATACAAGAATTTGGATCTCTGTATAGTTAAACTAACAGATGGAGCCCTACGGGCTGAGACAGAAGAAGAAATGACCCAACTACTACAGATTAAGAATATGGGGCTAAACTTCGTGGCATACCCTATCCAAACCCTGCATGAACTTCACCAGAGGGTCTCCAATGAGTTGTGGATTAGGGAGCACCGTGTGCTCTTGGTTATCAGTGAAGTAAAAACAAACAACCAACAGATCTTTACACAGAAAAGGCGCATACACTCAAGGAGAAGGAGGAAATCATCACGCGAACTCAACAATTAGAAGCAGCAATTACACAGGTTTGCAATGAGCTGCTAGAGCTCAAAATTTCGGTTGAAGTTGCTTCCACGGAGAATATACAAAAGTTGGTTGTGGCAATAAAAGAGTCGAAGGATGAAATTGGACAAGTCTGGTTTGAATTGCAGTTACAGATATTTGAGCTGCAATTGAATTTGCAGCCAACTTGATCTGATTTAGAATATTGGCTTGCAATGCTAAGATCTTCCTCAGATTATAAACAAAATGCTTTCATTGTGCTTAAGGATTCATCAATTTTTACAAGTAAATGAAGAGTTTTTATTTTAATTTTATGAGAAATTTAACATAAACTAGAATCTGAACAACAACATAAACATGTATAGAACATTATCAAAAACACATTACAACAAGCACATGATAAAGGATTTCACCCCTCCTAGGCTACGTCTTTGGATGCTTTCACCTTTGTACGTGGCCCCGTTCGCTCTCTCGGGCGCTGGCGCTTTAGTAGTGTTGACATTGTTTGTGGGTCCGCGCTGCCCTCTTCTTCCTCTCTTTCCATCTCTTTATGATGTCCATGCGAAGGCAACTTCTGGCCCTCGCGTGCCTTCTCGGCTGCCTCCTGTGTTGCTGTTGTTTCGGCCTTTGTTTGTTCGGTTGTTGTCTATGTAGTGTCCCATGCCTCCTGCGCTTTTGTTGTCACTGCTTCTTGCCTTCTTCTCTGCCAACTATGCCATGCATAGCTTCGCTTCCTCTTTCTTCTTTTGCGTCGCATATTTCTCCAACACCGTGATGTCTGGGGTGCGCCACTCTGGCAGCCATGTCTCCAGTACATCGAAAATTACAGCATTTGTGGCCATGAAGGGTAGCTCGCTCCATTTCTCTGTCGGGTCCTTGCGCGCTCTAATATATATGTTGTGGAACTCCGCTTTAAATTTTGCAAAACTTTGTAGGCTATTGTAGATAGTGGGTGATAATTGCAACTTGCGGTTAATCCCCATTCTGATGTTCATCTCCATGAACACCCAGAATATCTTGTTGTCGCGGATCTGGTTCGCGTCTTTCGTGGCCCATGGTGAAGCATATCTTTTGGCCTCTGGCAAATCCCTGTTAATTATGGGGAACTGGCTGTCCTCCAACAATTCCCCTGCCACCAGCACTATGGACAGTAGAAGCCATGCATAGTGGAATGTTTTTCCTTGTTCCTGTGCCTCGCGGAAATTTTCGAGGAACTCCTTGCATAAGAACTCGGACTATTTAACCTGGACCCCCTCCACACATTGTTCAGCAAGTGCCACCACTAGCGCGAGTACCTCGTCCGCACGACACTTCCACATGAATTTTCCTTTGTTTTTGATGTTGGATATGGTGTAGCACCTTTTCTTCTTCTCCAACTTGTATTTATTCTTCATGGCCTCCGCAATGGCCAAATCACTGCTCTTCCCCTCCGAGATGTCTGCAGGGTCCTCTCCTTTGAACGAAAGCCAGGTAATGCGATGGATTAAGTGGTCTGTGATGGGGATGGGCTCCTCCAGCAACAAACACCCACCATGCACCAGGCATAGCAGCTGCCTGATGACAAATATTGTTACTGGGGCACAATGGAAATTTGGCACCCAGAGCAGGTTTAATAACCCTACTTTTTCCACTCTGCGTAACCACTTTCACGGCTCCAATTCTATAACCCCCTCCATGGTGCTCTTCTTGGGCTTCATGAGTTGTGCGGTCTCTAGATGAGGGAATTTCTCGTGATCAGCGAGATCCCAATCTTCAAACTTCAAATTTAGCACCCGTCCCAGGTGCATGCCCTCAAATATGATGTCGTCCAGGAGGAGCGGAGTCTCAAGAGAGCTCTTGATCTCGTCGAGGTCCTTGGGCACTTTTTCCTTCCCCTTCTGCGAAAGGATATATGAGGGCAGCTTTGTAGGAGGATGTGCAGGCTCAGTTTCTTCCTCCATATCTTCGTACTCATCTTCTTCAATTATGAATTCCTCCAGGTCTTCATCCTCCTCATCGAATTCCAAGTTAACTGCTTACCCTTTCTCCTCCATTGTTAATCTGGTGTGCAACAGGTTTTGTGAGGACACACACACCGGAATCATCGGTTGTTTGTCTTTCTTTAGCCTCGGTGTGCGCAGTGATTTATGGATTTCCACCACAATCCCATTGCCTTTGGGGGCATCTTCTATGGTCAGGGCCTACGTGGCCTCTTCAGCAGTCATCTCTGCAATTTTTGTTGCTTCCTCAGATGTTGCCATATTGCTTGTCCAAAAATCTCTCAGTTTCTCAATCAGGGGCTCAATCAACGCTTTGCATAGGTAAAATAGGTCTCTGCTCAGAATACATGGAGCGTACGACATCTCAATTCGCAAAGGACCAAGTGTTGTTTGTTGGGAAGCCCTTTGTAATTTATAGCGTCTTTTGAATTTGAATTCAACCATTCCCCCCAAATCTGGTTCATTAATGCTCCTTTGGTGGTAGATTTTCCCAAATCTTGCCCATAAAGCGCGTCTCCATTTGGTCTCAAGTCAAGCATCACATCGTGAATAGTGACTCCAACAGTCACTTTCCATCCAACCCATGTGGCAGAGCAGCCCCCCTTACACAATCGCGGTCCATGTGACACTTTGCTCCTGCGCACAGCTCCAACATCGTGCAGTTCCTAGGCAGAGTAATTTATAGTCTTGTGCATCCTTTCAACTTCCTAGAGTGCTAAGAGTGTACTCCCCATGGTTAGTCAGGTGGTTGCACCACCTATATAGGGTTTCAACAAGTCATTCATCATATTCCCTGAAAAACATCCACCTACAATTGTTACTGGCAGCGTCGTACACTTTACCATCGGCATCGCGCTATCACAGGTGATCCCTTTCGTAATGTACGGTCTAATCCAAAGCATCAAGCTGATCAACTTTGGACGATGGTCCCCAAATTCGTCGATGTGACCGGGTGCACCTTGTTTTAGCACCCTGATTTCTTTATCAAGAAAATACTTATTGATTTCGTCCTCAAGCTTCTTGAATTCCACTGCCAACAGAGTGTTTTTCTCCCTTAATTGCACCCTTTCTTTCATAAGTTCTTGGATCCTAAGATCGCCCTGTCAAATTTCTTCCTTAAGTCCCAAGTGTTCTGTTTCATTCAGCTACGCGATCCCTTCTTCCAAGGCTCCGCGAGCCGTCATATCTATTTGCGCCGCTATGCGCGGACTAGGAATTTTATACTCAATGGGATTATAGCGTTCGCTCCATACTCAGCCTCGAAGGTGTCTGCTCCATCAATTTCTTGCACGTTGTCCTATAAGCCCACAGAACCGCTGGTACGTGCAGGTCCCAACCAGTCTGCTACGCATTGTGTACCTTGTTTAGCACTTCGCATACTTCGTTAAAGGCTTCAACGTGGATAAACTTCTGTACGTTCATTCCTTCCATACTCTGTTGTTCCAACCTGAGAGGTCGTTTGCACAATTGCCTCGCTTGCACATGCTTACTAACCGTGTCTCCTAATGCGAAGGTTGTGTGCATCCGCATAGGTTTCGCGACATATGCCTATATCCATCTAGACATATGTGCTTGCAAACCATTTTGGCCGAAAATCTTGTCTGTTAAGTGCATCCGAGGTTTCCCAAACCGTATGCGCATCAGTATCATGTATTCGCATCAATTCTCAAAGCTTGCTTGGCGCGTACCCCACCACCTCGCAGGCGTAGTGCACAGTACCCATTTCAAAGCTTCGACACGTTGCTGTTTCGGCACCTCCCTTTCGAAAACGTTTAGGAAGTCATCTACCTTGCTCAGCCCATCATACGTAGGTGGATCCCTTACCTCTATCGATACGCAGTGCAATGATCTCGTCATCATGTTACAGTTTAGCATGGTTACCTCGTGTAACCAGTTCTGCCATCGCTCTATCTCTTTGTCAGAATCTGATGTACAGGAGCTTTACTTCTCCCATGAGATTTGTCCATCTGTAGTGGGATTTACACAGTCTTTCTCTCACATGATTATCTTGTAGATCCAGTCCTAGTCATTGTCGCTTTCATAATCATGCACTGGCTCTATGTATGTTATAGAAATTTTTGGGAACTTCAACCCCAATCAAAAATGTCCATAAACTGAGGGCTCTTAAGTCCCTAAAAGGGTTGCTTCACTACCTCAAGGAACAAGGTCAACTGATTACATCATCTCCCAGAAGTTCTCCACTGAAAACTACTCATAAATGGTCAAAACTAGACCATATTGAAAGCTCCATGCAGGGGGTCCGATGCATATCACCTTCCCAATATACAGGGTGCAATGCATACTGTTTTTCTCCTTTGTAGGGTGCGATGGTCGAGAATGGACAAATGGTAAGGACCAAAATGCGAGGTGGAAGATCATGGAATCTTCCAGAAGCTTCCCCTCTGACACTTGCCACTCCATTTTCGACCAGGGATGAGTAAGAGATCTTCATTCTCCAAGTGGAAGCAGTAACTATCAGAGAGAAGACACTAATCAAGATCCCAAAAGACGACTCACTCTCTGTAATCATCTATATATGGATCCCTCATCAAGAGATCAGAGGCTGGAATTTTGTATCATAAGAAGTGAATGTCAGTATTCTTGTGTACATTCACATGTTGGGTGATTTGCTTTGCTTAGGTGAAAAAGGGCTTCTTAGCTAGAGGATGAGTTGGGTCAGAGCTGCTTAGTGTAATTCTGCTACTTTTACTGAATAAAGATATTCTTGTCTCCTCCATTCCCGGCGTGTAACTTGTTTATAATGCTTTTATATCGTCAATGTCACTGATCCTACATATTTCGAATTTATATCCTTGTTTCTTGCAATAGTAGTAAGTGCTGTGATTCTACAGGTCTTTTGAAGTGAAGAAAAAAAAGAAAGTAGCAACTCTAAATCAAGAAGGAGAGGGAATCGAGCGCAAGACTCAGGTTGGCCCTCTTGGTTCTCCTCTCATCTATTTTCATAAAAAGAATCAACAGTAGACTTTGATTGTTTGTTTCTAAGATAGCCACACATCTTAGTGGGAATAGCAGCATCCGTGTGGACACTATTCCCGTATAACAATGTAGCACGATCCTTCTGCAGGGTCCAATGGTATGACTATGCGTAGAGACTTTTTCTCAAAAATCATCTTGTGCTTCTTTAGGTTTATCAACCCATTAATGTCAGTGGCCTAATCTATCCCTAATAGCATAGGGTAGGGATTGTTGCCATCAACAATCTCTATTACTTCAAAATATGCCAGCGCACTTGCCCCTTCAATATCTACGGTGATTCCCTGCAATCTTCCCATAGGTAGGATCTGTTGCTGCTTCACCATTCGCAGTTGGATAGGAGCCCATTATAGCATAGGCCTTCCCATGTGCTCCCATGTTTGCTTCAGTAGAATATTCATGTCCGATCCTAGGTCCAGAATCACTTGGTCCATCTCATATTCCCCAATCTATGCGGTCAATCTCATCTCTCTTCCTATCCTCGTCGTGTTCTTTTTAATCTTCCGGACTACACATGGTTCTCCTGGCGCGGTCCCAACACATCTATTAATGAGTTCCTGCAGTCCATTTATAGCCTTTCTGTCACATCGCAACTTCATGCATGTTTCCAGGAACTTCGTGAGCATCAATCGGTCCATTTCTGGCTCCGATCTATCCTTGCTTCCTAAATTGAAGGCATCAGCGAAGCTCTTCCTGGCTTCCATGAAGATTTCCTTAGCACTCTCCAAATCAAACTTTGGTTCTTTCGTCAGAGCCTTGCATACCCAGGTACTGTCTTTAGGTTACTTGCCTTTTCCATCCCTTATCGTAATTCCACTTCGGAGCACAATATTCACGTTAGGGTCTTCCTCGCGTGACTCGAACCTCATCATTTGCAGGTACTGAGTCAGGGGAGGTTGGGGAGCTCCCTTTTCACGCAATCGCGCTATCAATGTGGGAGAATACTCTGTCTTATGATCAAAATATGTATAGTACAAGCATGATGTATGCGTCGGATTCGTACAATCACAGGCATAATGCCCTGGCCCTCCGCAATTGTAATGTATCAGCTGTCTACAACCTCTTCCAGGTCCTCCCCTACCTTGGCCTCGTCTGCGCCCCTGAAATCTAGTTCACGCCATCCCTGCATTCTGGTCAAGGGTCACGTTTCGACCTGAACTCTATAGGTGGGAGTCTTATCCATCATTAGTTCATAGATTTTGTAGGTGCGCTCATCATTTCCCACTGACCTACAAAAATTACAGAACAACTGTTGTGAATTCTGCATGTACTTCTGCAATAAATGGCAGTTATTTGTAGCATGCTTTCCTCCTATTTGACAAATTGTGCACCATAACGCAGGCACTGCGCTAGGTCCTGCTTGTGTCTCCAGTCTTAATGGCATTGGTCCTCCTCCCACGAGGTAATTCATGAACACTAGGCAATGGTCCTTGTCATGTCCTTGACCCTTGCACTTTACGCACCATATTTCATCGCACACTTTTGGGTGAGCTATCTTGTCCTGTTTTAGACTTTGCATCTCAGGGCACAAGTTTTTCAAGTGCATGCGGATTTTCTGAACTCCCAGGTTTGGATCTTGTATCGAGGTCTCGTGTAGTCTCATCGCGATCTCCAAGGCCTCAACCTAAGTTTTTAGCCTCTATTGTGACAACAAATTCCTTATATGCAGCATTAACGATGCTACAAACCATTCACGGTGTTATCCATCAGTCAATGTCATGTTAGCTTTCCGAATTGTGCACTTCAGTCTCAAATCCAACTCCCAAGGGGTCTTTCCTAGTAGCATTGTGATTTCCTTGAACCCAATGATCGACTGCACCTCTGACTTTGGCCTGCTAAAGTCCCTGTTCAACGCAGTTTGGATGTCTACGATCCCCCCATTCGAATTGTCATTAGAATGCTTAATGTACCGGGTCAACGCGCGATCCTGTAAAGTGCTGACCAACGTTGCTTTCTTTATATTGTCATCTATGACTCCCTGTGCTTCCCATATAGCTTTTATTACGAACCAAAACTGATCCAGATCTTCATTTCATACTCCCTTGAACACCGGCAACTTTATCGCACTTGCCAAGCCATATTAACTTGCGGTGGTGGTGAAGGTGGTATGGGCGAAGATGGGGGTGAAGGTGATGAAATTAGTGGTGGTGTGGATGGGGGTGGTATGCGTGAAATCCTCTTCTTTATCAAATTGATCGCACCCCTTGGTGAGACCTTCATGATTTCTTCCTCATCTCCTCGTGGAGGTGAAATCAAGGGGCTAGTTTCTAGTTTTGCACTACCTTCGTTTCTATAAATTATCCCACTTCAAGTACCCCCAAACATCAATTTATTCACATAACCCATTTTTCACATAGTAGCATTTTAATCCAAGTGTTCAAAGGCTTAACGTACTTACCTCACGATCCTTTAAGGAAGCATCGCTCTGCCTTGTTGTAGTTGACTAAAGTATCTACCGCGAATTCAATAATGAATCCTCCTATAATTCGATCAAGCCAGTGATCAACAACGTGCACGATCTTATCCTTTAATGCTTCTAATCTGCACACAAATTCTAGAGTCCACACAATATGTTTGTCGAGCTTGCACCTTCCTTGGCTATCTGTTAGCTTCATAATCCACTCGTATAGCTCGGTAGGGAAAGATGCGAAGAAAATTTTGTGGATCTTTGTGTACAGGTAACAATCTAACCACTCTTCTTTTGATAGTTGCAGATTCTTGTTCTCCTGCACTACAAACTTGTGAATCTTCCTATCCAACCAATTTTCAATTTGTTTCTTAGTTGGATTATAGTGATACGACATCAGACATCTCTATGCAGATCCCGGTCCCGACAACGGAACCATTTGTTGGCTTGTTGGGGCCTGACCCAGGTTCGGATTTAATTAGCCAAATAAATCCCTGTATTAGTGGCCCTTTCGGCTATAGTCCACAGAACGTGGACTGAGGTCTCACCCGAAGTAGTATGGGGGGGTGTTGGAACTAGGTTTCCGCACCCTTGAGATGTCTGAGGGGTTGACTTGGTCCAATTGTTAGTCCCTTTGCATAGGTTACTTTGCGCACTTCCCTGGCCTTCGTGCCCTGATATATTTGCCTTCGCGCAACTCTAACCAAGGTTGTGGGGCTCCATGCTACTGAAACATCACTCTGCACTATTTCCCTACGTCACACCTGAGATCTTACTTATCTTCTTACACCAGTTATTTATCTTTGTGTAATTGGATGCCTTATCTTATATTTATTTATATAGCACATTCATATGAGTTGGCATAGTAAATAAACAGTAAGCTACACCCAATAATACATAAAACAAGAAAAGATACACATAAATATGGTAAAACTTCTCTTTATTAATGCTTTCCATGGTTACAAACTCGACCTTCCCTACACACTCAGCTGCAGGGGTCTGTGCACTCAGCTATGGACTACTAGGCCTCTACGCACTCAGCTACAAAGCCTTCTCCTACTCTACAACCCAAAGACACAACTTACACTTCAACTCAACGCTTCGTCAATCTCTTAGACTCATCATGCTTAGATGTCATTAATTGTTTCCTACACTTAGAGCCTCACTCTATTTATACAATCCCATGGTCCGCAGACCATGGGTAGATCTTTCAAATGACATTACATTACAAAACTAAGGGTGGACAACCCTGTGACTCTATTATGACTTCGCGCTCCGTGCCCACAATTCATGGAGTCCTTACAATGGACTTGGTCAAAACTTGGGCTTTAAGCCCCAAAACATGCCTGGGGGGGATTCCATGCCCAACATATTTCCAATGCAGCCACTGGCACATTGGTTGGCCCATGTAAGTGAGGGAATGTTTGACAAGAAAGGTATTCAAGAAAACCAACAAGAAAGAACGATAAAGCAATGAAAACCAACACGCTAGAAGTTTAAATGCGTCCACAAAAAAGAAAAGAGTAAAACCAAAAGACAGACACTCTGTGGACGTACCATGGTGTTGCATCAAACTATGTACAAATGACAAAAATGTACACTCTTTTGATCTTGAAACATGAGAAAACATGAAAAAACAAGAAAACTTTTGTTTCACAATATGACTTGCTACATATGACTCCTCCAATGCATGAGCGATAGGATCGTGTAATTTTAGTGGAGGATGTAAGATCTATGGATCAGATTTATCTTCAATGCAAACATGAGAGTGATGAGGATCCTAGGGTGATTGAACAGATTTTTGATCGGCAATAGAACTAACCTCAAGACTATGAGAACCTAACATAACCATCAATTTGTGCTGAAGTGCCTCGACAGCCTAAGAGGTTCCCACTTCTTCAGCGGATGTTTCATCAAAGACCGATGGCTTAGAAAGATCAACAACAAGTGAATCAACGTCATGATCGAATGAGTGAGTGAAGAGATCACGACAACTATGATCAGAAAAGTCAAGATGTACATCGACATCCTCATGATTTGATGAATCATAGAGAGGGGTTGGTGAGAAACATAATTTCTCACCCTATGAATTTTCATAAAGAAAAGATGACAAATTAGGTGGGTTTGGAAAGAAATTTTTGTCCTCTCTGCATTCAAATGACAGACTGACATCATGTACATCCTGTGAATGGTCAAAAGTAGAAAAATATAGGAATGAATTTTCACAAGAAAAAACAAAAATGGAAGAATCACAAAAGATGTCAGGAAAAAGCAGATGAGGTGCAGGTGGAAGGAGGTCATCCTTCATCGTAACTTCTTCATATTCCCACACATACTCATAAAAAATGATAGTGCAGGTTGGTTTCTCAACACCAACTCCGTCGACAACTTGATCCTTGTGAATAGCAGATGTGGAGTCTGGAACGGATGAACACAACACAATACAATCTGGAAGATCAAAGGAACTAGAGGAAGGAGATTGAGAAGACAAGACCTCATGACAACCATCAAGGTTTCAATCCAAATATGTGCAGATATTCAGAGAAAGTGGGGTGGGAGGATGTGATATTTCAACAAATGGTTTCCCAACTTTTCCCACCTCATCCTACAGGGCTAGAGTTGTTTGATGAGAAGAGGATGGAGGGTCACTTCTAATAGCAACCTTGCCCATCTTAGATTTGGAAGCTCTAACACCGAGGTATGTTGGGAAGGGTTCAAATGATTCTAACTCATTCATATTTTCAGATACTTGAAGAATATACTGAAACCTTTCTTTGAGAAATTTCCAACGAATTTCATATTCAGGGATTTGAAAAGTATGATTACAGAAGCGGTCCCAAAATTGTGCAATAGATTCATCAGGTTCTTTCCGTAATCTCATAATTTTTTTATTGAGTGATTTATGGTCATAACGATAGAAATCATGGATTAACTCTCAAACGAGTGAATAGAGGTTGCGAGCAATGTGCAAGACCATTGTTCAACATGCCCTTCGAACGTGTAAGCAAACAATCCACATGCAATGTCATCCGAGGGGACTTCATTCCTGTCACAGAAGCCTACGATGGCAACTATGTGTCTTAGCAAGGTTGCTCCACCTTAATTGTTGTACTTGATTTGTGACAATTCATCAATGACATCCTTTGACACTTTGAAATCATGTGCATGAAAAAAACATGCCAAAGTTGAGATTGTAATGTAAGTCATAAATGATGTGCAGAGATTCAAAATAGAGTTTGAGGGCTCAACTTTTCATCTAGCCCTCCTTCAAGAAGCCCAAGAAGGGCCTATTACATAATGACAAGGAAAAGGAATCTTAACACAAACATTATAAGCTTACAATGGAGGATTTTACCTATTAACCATTGACCTAAGCATGAAACCCATGCTTTAATAAGTTAAATTATTTTTATTTCTTTTTCAGAAATATATTACATTATGACTCAAATATAATTATGAAGACCGATACTAGTTACATTTTTCAATAGGTGCGAGGTATAAAAAAGTGTTTTCTTTGAAAAGGAAAGATTTTTCTGGTGAATTTGGTGAATATTTTTCCTTACAAGGGAAAATATTAAAAACCATATTTATTTTCAGGGATGATATGGAAAGAAGCCAAAAATAATAAGGTGAATGATAAGTGAGAGACGATGGTAATGGATCGGAAAGGACTACTTAAGCAGATCAAAAGAATAAATTGACAAGAAGAGGCAGAGATCATTGCCATATTTAGAGAGGTTAAGGCCACAACCGAGGATTCGAGAAGTCTAGTAGAAGATGGAGAAGATATCGAGGTTGATTGGTGTATCATGTATTTGTTACCACCTCCTAATTTTTTGGTAAAAAACTTGAAATTTGGTATGTTAAGATGAGAAATTATCTATGTTGCAAATATTTGTGGTGTGATATTATGAGGAATGTTAACCCCCATGATGAAGAAAAATATGCCCAAGCTTTGAGTTTCATTTAAAAAGTAATGGATGAAATGGTTTTGTGTAAGGTAGAAAAAGCTAAATCGTCCAAGGAAGCGTGGAAGATACTGGAAGCATAGTTTGGTACAAAGGAAAGTGACATTGTTATGCAACCAACTCACAAAGTAGAAGAAAAAATAGATCAACGACTTAAAAATTATACACTTCGATGGGGAAACCTCCTTTATATTACATAAATGAACAATTATTGGATGATACAAATGATAAGACCTCCTTGGTATATATATGAGTCTAAGGGGTCAGAATATAATCAAAGCCTACATAATAATAATAATGTAAGGGCACAATAAAAATGATAATGGGCTTCTATGGTCACAACAATAATAACCTAGGAGATACATGGGCACAACAATAATAATAGGGAGCTACACTAAAATTAAAAATAAGGGAAATGCACTAGTACTATAGGCACCTAACATGCCCCTCTTCTTAAAAAAAAGTTTTTTCCTCAACACTTGAGTAGTTTCAAATGCTTCTGTATAAAATTCTCATCCTCTTGTTATCCATGATAACCACTAAAAATAAAATTTTAGTTTTATATTCAAGGTTTTCCATCACTGGTATTTTTATCTATCTGTTGTTTTTCTGAAAGCGGTTACTATGCTTTGCATTTGGAGATTAACGAAGCAACGACAGGTCTATTTTTTTTGTTTCAGAGAAATACCCATATTCCCATACCATTTCCATTCGTTATCCATATCCCAACTCTAACTGCAATTCCAATTTTTGTATAGAACTTAACTTTAGGTGCAATTCCATTCCCCTTTTAAATGTTTGAAAAACATTCATAAGTCATAGTCGTAAGTCCATTGTATATAGCCCACTACCCTTAATGCATAAACTACCATGTCTCATTTCCAATTGCGATTGCACAATCGCAATTGCAACCCATAATAACCACCGCAATAACCAAGGCCCATTCCCCCTAACCATTATCGATTGTGATATGTGTGGATCCCCCCCGATCCGAAATACTATATGCTATATTTTATTACATTTCGGGTCTGGGTCTACGGTTAATTTCTTGCCCTTGTGCCTACCAATTGTGATAATTCCTTCCCCCTCTGAATGTGATACCGCAATCGGAGATTGCACAGTCATAAGTCCCTCCTTCGCCTGCCGATTGCGATTGTGATAGGCTCCTTCCCGTCGATTGCGATGTACGAGAACCCTCCCTAGATGTGATATTTTATGTGATACACTCTATAATCCGTCACGTCTAGAACATCAGAAAATCAACATAAAACAATGTTAAGGCCCCTCCTCTGCTTTGTGATAGCGATACAACGAACCACCCTCCTGGATGCAATATTATATGTGACATTTTTTATTAAAGCTTCACGTACAAACAGTTGGAAAACACTATGAAACATAGCAAAAAGGCCCTCTCCTATATTGTGATTGTGATATCAATAGGCCCAGATCAACAAGCATCAAAGCATCCATTTCACCTCCACTCAGAAGACAGTGTGTATCTAGCAGCACAGTTATCAAATAGAATGCAATGAAAGGTGGGATAGTGAGACACAGTGATACAACGAAACACATAGGACATCGAGGCACTCTCAGCACGTTTTACAAGAAACAACACAGCAGATTTCGGAAAGCCAGATGTATGAATTTCCACAAATACAGTGCCAACACTTCAAGCAGTTTTCTTAATTTATTGTAACAGTTAGATAGGTTCTATATAAGTGACTCCTATTCATAAAAAAATTTAGGGGTGAATCATAGCCCAAGGGTGAAATTTAAAAGGTTTTATATTTTGGAGGGACGAATTTTTTATATTACACCACGTTTCTATAGTTAGCCCAAAATTTATTTAAAAACAAAATATTTATTATATTTTAGCCCAAAAAAAAAGCGGATAAACAATGGAAAGCTCAATTCGCTCGGTTTGAAAGGTTGGATTTGCTTGCAATCGCCCGATTTCATGGGATGGAGGTTGGATTTGCTTGCAATTGCCCGATTTCATGGGATTTGATGGAATGGAGGTCGGATTTGGTTCCAATCGGCCCCATTTACTGGTTTGCAAATCAAGGGTAGGGTTGAATTCAAGGATTCTCCTGTCTAAATTATACAGTCTCATTCATGCAGGTCGTGACTAGTTTTCAAGCAAGAGACTCAGTCGCCATTCGTGTAGGTCATGACTCGTTTTCCAGAAAGAATATGATCTCCTAAATTCACTTCCCTCAAACACAGGAAACTTACACAGACAATAAACATAGGAAGTAACAACTTCTTCTGAGAGACCAGTCAGAGAATGATGGCCAAATATGAGGGGTAGATTCCCTTCCCATACAGACTATGGAGAAAATGATAAGCTTAGGAGAAATTGATAAGGTCAGGTCCTGAACCAGCTAGAAGGGTGGAGCACTACTTTGAAAAAGAGTAGTAAACAGAGGAAACAACAACTTCTTCCCAGATATTGGTTAGAGAACGATGGCCAAATATGGGGGGGGTATATTCCCTTCCTGGACAGACTGTGGAAAACTGATAAGGTCAGGTCCTCAACCAGCTAAAAGGGTGGAGCACTACTTTGAACAGACAGGGGCCCTATTTTGGCCATTTATACGTCTCGATTCTTACCTTGGGGAGTACCTTCCTGGACAGACTACGCAGCTACCGGTCGGACTTCTTCTGATAAACCTCTTCCTCCACCATTTCAGGCCGACTACCATTAATAATGCATGTATGAAAAGGAAGGAAAGTGGGCTACTACCATTAAAGGATGGTGAAATATAAGGCAGGTCTCCTCATAACCTCTCGAAAGGAAGAAAAGAGAGGTCATCCATAGAAAGGAAGGAGAGGTATTGATACGTAACAAGAACTGAGCCATAACAGGAGACATATTCATACATAACAAGATTGTAGCAGGTATGAGCATATCCATCTACAGTGGATAAGTAAGAATGTGTTGTTTAGAAGCCCATGAAATAGATTCTAGCTGGCTTTGATCAATTTCTAATTGGATTCGAAAAGATTGGTTGGCTCGCCCTTTTCTGCTCCACAGTCATGAAAGCTGGATAGTAGAGTATTACCCTTGAGTGAGCAATGTTTATTTTATTTATCCCAAACAGAAACTATTTCCACCCATTACTTGCGTGCTTGTCTTCTTGAAAGCTCGTAAGGACCCCTCTCATGCGAAAACCTCCCCACTAATATGAAAGGTATTGTAATTCCATAACTAGTTGTAAGCTTATTCACCTTATCATTACCAGTATAACCCTAAGCTCTATAATATTGGAAAATAATAATTACTTTATTGACGTACATGTTATCATATAGGATATGATCTCCCTGATATTAGTAATACAGAAGCAACGGTAATGAGTCATTTGGGCTCTTATATACAAGCTATTACTATAACTATGATAGTTAAGAGACTTTGGTTTATAGACAATATATCAGAGCAACGAAATTCGAAGGAGACCATACAAGAAATCCATATAAACCTCACCCCTATATTTAATCAAATTCATTTGCATTGTTGTGTTATTCTCTGCAGGTCCTCTCAGCAATAAAATTCCTTCAGTAGGAAGGGGGTGTATTTGATCCGGATTTAAACAGGAACGCAACAAAATACAGAGATAACCATATACACAAAGATGCAGCGGAAATAATACTTCATTTCATTAATGTAAAATACTTAAATATGCTTACAAACAGCACTGGAAATAAACCAGCTAGGGCGATGGTAGCTTATCTTTGAGAAGAGATGTGGTGGCTACATGCCTCTAAACTGTGTTACAATGAGGCTTGAAGGCCTATTTTTTTTTGAGAAACAATGGAAAACCCTTAACATCCCAAAATCTAACCCTAGAAGATGAAACGCCAATTTGTGGGCCCCATTTGGGTAAATTGGTACATCAATTTCCCAGGGTCATAACTTTGGCATACAATCTTTGTTTGATGTGTAAAATAGCTCATTAGAAATATCTATCTGAGCACTACAACTTTGGGAAGGGCAACATCAGTCCATCAACCCATATTGCCCACAGATTTCCCAAAAAATGTTGTTTAGGGCCTCAAAACGGCTCCGAAAGTTCAAGACCCGAAAAAACTGCTAAAAATAGTAAACTGTGCTACAATTTAGGAAACTGAAAAACTGAAAGAGACAATTGTGGGGGTCCAAATGGGATAGGTGGGTGGCCACAAACATCCACCTGGATCATTCCTCCCCCCTTAGGGAGCAATGGTCCCCATTGTGTTGAGTTCCTCCCTGAGATGAGGAAGCTTCTGTTGAGTTGGGTCTCTGGTGAATTGTTCTACAATCTCTAATGTGTCCAGAAATGGTGGGAAGCATGGTCGACGATGGTCCACATTGAACACTCGAAGCAAGTGAAGGAATGGAGGAATGTTGTGCTTCAAAGCATTGTTTCCCGTAACCTTGGTACTGGTGTAAGGACCATGTCGAAGTGGTCTAAGTTTTTGATGGGTTCTGGTAAGGCGTTCTCTCTGCAGATGTAACCAAACTTTGTCGCCCACCTAAAACTTGTGTGGTACCCCTATGGGTAAGGAGAAGTTTTTCCTGTGTTCTGTCATGACCATATCCATTTCTTGTTGCTGCTGCGTGGAGGAACCCTTTTACGGGGGTCATGGATGTAGCAACGATCTTCCCCTTACTTTGGGAGTGAACCAGACAGAAAATGAATTTCCTAGTCTGGGAGATGAGCTTGCTCCCTTCTTGGCAGTGATCAAAGAGGTGGCGACAAGTGGGGCTACCTTCGATCTCCTGTATAATGAATTATCCAAAGAAATAATGACAGTGCGAGGGCTTGACTCATACACAACATGTCGCCTCCACAAGTATGGTTGGCCTAATGGTACATCGCAAAAATCTAGAGGTGTAACATCACACAATACCTCGTCTGTGAAGGGCTTGATGTTGTAGGGAAGGCAGCACTGTTGGCGAACTTTGAGATCTCGTCCTTCATGGAGCCACCCGATACGATACGAATGTGGGTGTGGTGTAGTTGGCAAGCCTAACTACTTCATGACCTCTACTGAAATGAGGTTCTTTTGGCTACCACTGTCGACAATGAATTGCAACGGTGAACCCTTCACCCACATCTGTGAGTGGAAAAGACGTTCCCCCTCCTCTAGATCTTCAGGTTCATTCTTCTAGATCTTGGCGATGGAAATAGTGGCGTTGGGCTCTGCATCAATGATCTGCTTCCCTTTGCCATTCCCTTTGTCGGGTTCTGGCTTAGGGTCAGAACATGCATCTGGTTCGGAAGCCTTCAACTCGACCACCAGTGACTGCTTGGTCCGACACTCACTTGTGTTGTGAGTGGCACTCTTGTGGAACTCACACCACTTTCCCGTGTCCTCTTTTGACTTCGTGGTGTTGTCCTTTTCTTACAGCTTCGACGGGTTGTCTTAGGTCATCCCACCTTGGCTTTGTCCGTTGGGCTTCGGATTTATAGATCCAAAGTCTTGCTTCTTTTGTTTGAACTTTTTCTCGATTTTGATAGCATATCGGTACGCCGTGCCAAGTGAGGAGATGTTCAGGAACTCCATCTCTTCCTAGATGTATCTATGTAGGCAGCGGTGATATTTGAGTAGCAGATGCAGATTAGAATCTTTAATACCCAACTGTGTGTGAAGGGTATGAAAAATGTTTGTGAACTCTGGCACATCTTGGTCCCTTCCCTGCCGCAGCATGGTCCACTTTATGTATTTGTCCTCGTAGCTTATGATAGGGTAGTACTGCTCCTTGATGGCATCCCGGAATGAATCCCAAGTGGGTGCGGTTGAAAATAGTGATCTTGTACTTTCATTCTTCTACTCGCAGTAGGTTTACCACCTGTCCTTGACGTAGGGGGCTACTTTGAGAAGAGTGAAAACAATCTTTTCCCGACTCGAAAACTCATGAACAGAAAAATAACCCTCTAACAAATTTAACCATTTATCTATGGCATCTACATCTATCTGACCCTCGAATATGGGGATTTCAAAATTAACTTGTACCTTAAACGATGTGGCATTTCTAGAGTAGCTGTTGGAAGTCGATGTGTCGCCCCCGGGTAGTCGCTGAGGGATCTGGGCAAAGTTGTCCATCATCGCGTTCCTTTGTCGCTCGAGGGCTTCTTCGTGAAAGATTTTGATAGGATCTCCTACCCCCTCGTCTTTCTTCTCATCCGCCATGGGAGTTCATCAAGATTTGCGAGGCTGGTCTTGCAAAGGTTCGACCAGTTCAAGCCCTCCTCCTTATATCCCAACCTCGTTGGGGACATGCAAAGAAAAACAGAGAAAAAGCAGACCGCTCTAATACCACTAATCTAAATTTAAACAGGAACACAACAAAATACAGAGATAACCATATACACAAAGATGCAGCGGAAATAATACTGAAATATGCTTACAAACAGCAATGGAAATAAACCAGTTAGGGCGATGGTAGCTTATCTCTGAGAAGAGATGTGGTGGCTACATGCCTCTGAACTGTGTTAGAATGAGGCTCGAAGGCCTATTTATTGTTGAGAAACAATGGAAAACCCTTAACATCCCAAAACCTAATTCTAGAAGATGAAACGCCACTTTGTGGACCCTGTTTGGGTAAATTGGTACATCAATTTCCCGGGGTCGTAACTTTGGCATACGATCTTCGTTTGACGTGTACAATAGCTCATTCGAAAGATCTATCTGAGAACTACAACTTTGGTAAGGGAAACATTGGTCTGTGGGCCCATGTTGCCCTTATATTTTCCAAAAAACGTCGTTTAGGGCCTCAAAACGGCTCCGGAAGTTCAAGACCCGAAAAACTGCTAAAAATAGTAAACTGTGCTACAATTTAGGAAACTAAAAAATTGAAAGAGATAGTTGTGGGGGTCCAACTGGGATAGGTGGGTGGCCACCAACATCCACCTAGATCAGTATTTTATTTGCAATTCACACCTAATACTTCGTTGAAGGGGTGTCTGTAATTGCATGAGAATTTCATTTTTATATCTCACAGAAACATATAAATTTACATGCAGAGATAACTATGAGAGTTGTGAAAATGATTGTGACTCCTGGTATTTATATCGTGTACGGGAACTTGAAGCTGTTTGGGAAATGTGTTTTGTCCAACGTTCATGGGAATATCACCTTGATCCCTGCATCAGGGGTGGGAATAGTTAACAGTGCGTTTTTGGGAGCCACTTCAGATTAGAGCAGGAGTTGTCATATTTTTCCTATTGGGTGGCTCGATTGAGTTCTACAAATATTGCCTTCAAGATTTGGCATTTTTTATTTTAATATGTATGTGTATTTATTTTTTGGGTTTGATATACATTTCTCAGCAATGGTATGATGTTTGTATTTTATTTTGGGTTGGGATTCCCTCTATTTTTGTGAATTTGATACTGTATGTTTTGTTTGTGTTTCTGATTGGCCTGTGGGGTGGTCAAACTTTTGAATTTGGGCTTGTTTTAAATGCCAATGAGCATAATTCTTTCTTTCTTTGTCTTTTGTTATTTGGGAGGTAATATTGGGGGAGGGGTTGTGGACTGGTTTTTTATTTTGAGTAGGCAGATAGATCATGGTTCAAATCCTATCCAATGTTTATTAGGATCCACATTATCACCCTGGAAAATAGTTCATATTCATCACTTATGAATTTTTAATGTTTATAGAATGAATGATGGAGGTAAGGCACTCTTTGAATCTTCTTGATCAAAAGGATTTTGGACGTTGTTCAGGCAGGTCTGGTGTTTCCTCTGCCTACCGTGAAGAGAGTGTAGATTAGCTTTTGTGTCTTTTATCTTATTCATTTTAGTTTTTGAGTTTTCATTTTGATGCAACCTTATTCCCAAGTATTTCAATATAATTTGTGCATATTTTTATTTTCATTCTTGTGGTTTATTATTCTTTATAACTTTCAGAAAGTTGAGTATTAGTAATTCCTGGAAGTTGTGAGAATTGGGTAAGCGAAAATTGAAATTCTAACCGGTATATGTGAATTGAGCACTCATATTTTCACTCTCTTTCGATTGGTTTGCTCTCACCTCCTCATAAGGAATCTACAATGATCAAACATCATTGGTAATGTTTGCCTCTACATGCAACAATTAATTGTTGCGACTAATGAGAATGGGAAATCCCTAGCAATAAAAGAGATATTGTCTATCTGATGTACATTCTATATTCTAATGCTTTTCTTGGTTCTATTTTCTTGTTCCGATTTCTTTTTTGATTTGTTTTTCTTGTGGGAGGTGGGTGAAGGTTTGATTATCTGTAGATTGTGATAGTCATCAAGTTGTTTTACTTTCTAGTTTGAGGTTTATTGTTTATTGATTTTATCAGGGTTATTGATTTTTATGGAGCTTCTCCTCGTAATATTTTTATAATTGGTATTACAAGTTTTTGATTGGTTGTTTATGTGCATAAATGTTGAAGGTTTGATTATATGTTGAGTGAGATAATCATCACGTTGTTTTAATTTTTGGTTTGAGGTTATTGATTTTATCAGGGACACTGATTTTGATTAAGTTTCTCCTTACAATTTTTTTTTTAATTGTTATTGCAAGTTTTTGATTGGTTGTTTGTGCCCATAAATGTCCCAGTGATGCATGCAACTTTTCATTTGGTTTTCAAGGAAGCTTGATCTTCTTTTGAGTAGCCTATTTTCTAGGATTTTTTTGATGCCTTTTTCCCTCTGAGGCTACTGAAATATATTGTTTTGCAGTTTTTACGGATTTTTTTTTGGGGGTGTGGGAGTTTTATCTTCTTTTAAGTTGTGTAATTTGAGGTTTTGTAGGCTATATTTGGTGTTTTATTGAGACTAGAAAATTCAATATTCTCCAATTCATAAAACGGTTATTCCCTACAACGAAATTATTCATGGAAAATTGTTGTTTCTGAAGATTAGGGGTTCGAAATCAAGCTTAATTTGAAGGTTTTTTGTGTTGTTAACATTTTTGATGTGGCTTTCTCTGGGGTAATGATCTGATTCATTTTACTAGTTGTTTCTATTACAACAAAATGTATTTAGGCTCTGTACAATCTTAACCAGCAGAGTGTTGCATTTTCTTTTGTGTTTAACACCTTTGTTTTGGGAGAATTTGATCTTGTATTCAGAAGCCTAGTTGCATTTGCTTTTGTGTTTTACACTTTTTTGGGGGAACTTGATCTTGTATTCAGAAGCCTAATTTGAAGGTCATTTTGACTGTTATTTTTCTCAGTAGTCTAAAAGTTTACATTATCTACTTATGTAAAACCCGAGGTAGTAGAATGTTGGGTATTGGAATCTATAATTTGATGTGCTTTTAGTTGCAAGATGATTTGATCAAGAATGAGTTTCATTAATTTCTGAAGAAACTGCATGTTCATGTATGATAATAAACACGCGAATGATATTTGGATCACTTGTTTTTTGGTTATGAACTTTTGATATGTTTTGATGAGGACTCAGTTTTAATAATTTATGAGAATTTTGAAGGACATACTAAAGATTACATGCTTAATAATGCAATAAAATTTCATGTAGGAGACTACTATATTATGATATTTTTGTCTTCAATTAGGATGTTTTCTTTACTGTCAAGACTGGGTTTCATTAATTTATTGAAAGTGCATGCTTAGTGTATGAAATCCTTATAACTAGCCTCTTGTATTCAGAAAGTGTCAACTTCAATGTGCAGGACGCTTACAATGCATTTTGATAACTGCAAGAAGTGCACTTTTTGGAGACTTTTTTGGTTATTTTGATCACAATTCTTTTCTATGGGTTACGATGGATGATTTTATATGTATTTTTGCATAGGCCTTCGTTTTATGTTTTTGTTCCGCTTCAAGCTCTGGTGGATGACACAGAGGATGGGCTCCTATGGGAGATATGTCCCATTTGAGACTCATTTTTTTCTAGTTGAGGGTAGTGAAGGTTCACCTTTGAGCACTGGTGTGGGTGATGGAATTGGAGAGCCAAAAACCTATATTGTTTTCTTGCCACTGCTGGAAGGATATTTCATAGCAGTTTTGCAAGGAAATGAAAACAATGAAGATGAAATATGTCTAGAAAGTTGTAATAATTGCAAGGATTATGAATGGTATAAAATTCTTAATATAACTCAATTTTTCAATTCCCTGGAGTAAAATAGGTATTTTGATTTTCTCTTGAATTTACTTCATATTTGGCATTCTAGGAGATCGTTTTGTTGAGACAACTCATGGAGTTTATTCAGTTTTTGTTGGTGCTGGAACAGATCCATATGAAGTGATTACTAGTGCAGTAAAGTGAGAACCTTTCCATGTTTCAACCTTCTTCTTTAATTTCATCTCTTTTGTAACTTTTCAGATTTCAGTTTCAATGTTATATTATTAACATCAATTATTGATAGCACAAGGTTGTTAAGAGGCATTCTAAAACATTTCTTATTTAATTTCCTCTCTTTTGGAACTTCTCATATGTCAGAATCAATGTTATATGATTAACATATATTATTGATAGCGCAGGGCTATTGAGAGGCATTTTAAAACCTTTTCCCATCGTGAAAGAAAGACGATAATTTCTCATGGAATGGAAGCTTGGTTCTTTTCAATGGTGTCTGAATTTGTTCTATGTGCTAAAAAGTTTAGCTCGCCTTGACTTTTAATTGAGAATGACACATATCTGTGTATGTTAGAAAATTATATATTACAGAGCAATGGAACACATAAAATATTGCAGAAATATAAATAGAAAATGCATAAAACAAGAGAGACACAGATATATGTGGTTCACCCAGTTTGGGCTACATCCATGGAGAAACAGCTAGTCCTTCTTTTATTATATTATCCATCAAACTGAAGAGATACAACCTATAGCAGATCCGTTGTAACACCCTCTTCGCTCTCAATGTCCTCTCTCTTCCCCACTCAGAATACAGATATACATAGAAGAATACAATTCCCTCATATATAGTGAGGGGTTGCCTTCTATGGCAAAAACCCCTAAATTAAACATAACTTCTACCATTAGATCTATGCCTAATGAACGGCCCAGATTTGACTAGAAATTACTATAATTTTACAAGGAAATTTTACATCTATTCTTAGCTTTGGGAGCATGGCCCCCGAAACCCCCTGCCAAGGGGGCAACTCCCAAAAGGTCGCAGTCACCCCCCTAGACCCCCCTAGAGCGAATATTTTACAGGCAATGTTGCCGCCCCATTTCGAACTGGGGTCCAATGCGGCGATACCTTTGAATACAGAAGATAATCAGGCTCCACACCCAACAGTGTATTGTTTTACTAAGTCATTATAAGTTCTCGTTGTTTCTCTCTAGTCTTATGATTTGAATATTTATCTTGCAGTTACCTGATGTACTCAATTGGTTTGGGTGGTGTACATGGGACGCATTTTACATAGATTTCACAACTGAGGGTGTAAAACAAGGTTTATAGAGGTATATTATTTTTACCACCCCCCTTTTATGTTCTGTAATCGTATATCAAATCTTGTCAAGATGTAGTTACACTTTGACCTTGTCCTAAGGGTACAATTTCAAATGTTTTTGATTTTTTTGTATTTTTTTAACAGTCTAGGGAAAGGGGGCACCCCTCCAAAGCTTATGCTTCTTGATGATGGGTGGAAATATGTTAATGGACCCTAATGAAAAAACTCCTCTAGTTGGCAATACAGAAAAGTAGGTTTGACCTTATTTTTTCTTCAAATATGAAATTTAAGACAATAGTTCATCTCTCTTTGAAATCTGAAGATAATTTCCTTTTGATTCTCAATCTTCTAGAAATATGAAGATAATTTCCTTTTGATTCTCAATCTTCTAGAAATATGAAGATAATCTCCTTTTTATTCTCAAAGTTATTATAATTTGAAGAATTTCATTTTGATTCTCTATTTTCTAGTGGAACTCTAAACATTCTATGGGCTCATGATTCAATTTTACAAATCGGATGACACATATAAAAGACAATTATAAGTTTCAAAAAGATGGTAAGACTGGTTAGAGACAAGAGGATCCTACTTTGGGCCTCATACACATTGTTACAGAAGAAAATAAGACCCACAATTTAAAGTAAGTTGTCGTAGTTGTCCATTAGGAATTACCCAATTATACTCCTTATTTATCTATATGATGCAAACCCTGCATTCTAGCACTTACCTCATGAATTCATAAGCTACATCCTTTGTTTAGTGACTAGTCAATATATTTAAACTATCATTTGTATATGTAGACTAATTACCTCCATAGTTGATTTGGCATGCTACTTTGTTCTGAATTTATATTAAATTTGTCTTATTCCAGGTACATTTATTTTTAGCATGCTATCACTAGTTACTAGGGAGGAGTGGAGCTTGAGGTTTCTGGAATGGTGCGTTATAATTAAAAATTGTCATTCCCTGTTGAGTCTCATGGAATTCTTCATCACCAACCAAACGAGACATTAGAATGCATAAAATTAAATCGATTGGGTTTAGCCCATCCCAAAATGTGTTTCAATTTTATGACGATCTCCACTCGTATCTAGCAAGTGCTAGAATTAATGGTGTCAAAGTGGATGTCCATAATATTATCGAGACATTAGGTGCAGGCCATGGTGGTCTTGTTAAATTGGACAGCCAATATCATCAAGCAATGAAGGCTCTCTACCAATTTTCCAGTATTATGTACTTGATAGAAATTTGTGTATTTGCATGTAAGAACCCGTGCATGAAAATGATCTCCTCTCATAATCATAAGTGCAACAAGATATTTCATCCTGGAGAATGTGGAGAGTGTGAACTATCACTTAGGAAGGTAAAATCTTGCCCCTGTGGTAAAACTTAACTGCAAATGTAGAGGAAGAGTTATATGGATATTGTACCAACCTGATCAAAGGTATGTGGGAAGCTTCTTCCCTATGGAAAACATGTGTATAAATACATGTCATAAGGGGAAATTTCCTCCTTTTTTGGTTTATGTTAATAAAAAATTTCGATGTGGATCATTATCTAAGACGATCCCTTGCTGGAACACCATGGTATCCGTGGAGGAGAATGACGAATTCACATGTGAAAACAACGTGGACAAAAGAAAAATTGTGGTAGACATAGATGCAGTGAAAGATTATTTCCTCTTGCAAATCGAGGGTGTTCAATTACTCATTCAAGTGATTGAGATCCACATTTATGTAAAATTCCCTGTGGGAAAAATTTCCAATGTGGGTAGCATTTTTGCCAGGAACTTTGCCATAGTGGCCACAATCCACCCTACCTTGAAACTATTTTCACTGATCATTCTTGTGCATGTGTGAATACCTCAATTCCTCCTCTAGTCCCTTGTGGAACACCCATTCCTTCGTGTTCATATCCCTACTCCATTCCTCAAACACGTGGTCATCTTGCGACTCATGATTGCCATTTCAGGGATTGCCCTCCTTGTAATGTTCCTGTTGCAAAAGAATGTGTGGGGGGTCATGTATCTCTGAAAAATGTGCCATGTGGTTCTCAGGACATTAGATGCAACAATATTTGTGGGAAACCATGGCAATGTGGAATGCATGTGTGTACTAGGACATGTCATCTACCTCCATGTGACTTAGTTTCCAAGGAAAATTCATCATCCGTAGGTAGAATATCATGTGGGCAACCTTGTGGAGCTCCTCGGAGAGATTGCAGGCATACTTGTACTGCTTCATGTCACCCATCTCTTCCATTCCCTGATATTAGATGTGAATTGCTAGCGACTATTACTTGTTCATGTGGTCGATATATTGCAAGGTCATGTGTGATGCTAGAGGCAACAATACCAAAGTTGATCTTGTATTTGAATCCTATGTTCTTCACAATTTTCCTGCTCCTCTTCTGCTAGTACAGTTGAATTCAAATAGAGTGCCTCTGGGCCAGAGAAATATTTCATGTGATGAAGAATGTCTAAATTTGGAGAAGAAGAAGATTTTGGTAGATTATTTTCGCATTTTCAAAACAATTGATCTCCTAGGGATGAATGAACAGATTTCAGAACTTTTGGCTAATTTCATCAGGAGATAATCACAATGGGTTTCAGTTGTTGAGGAAAGGTTTAGATAATTTGGTTTTGGGGAAAACAAAAGCCAACTCAAGCAGCATTCGTGTGCATGTTTTTGGTCCCGGATGGTAACAAAAACCTTTTTTGGTCGTACAGGCTACACAGAAGTCAAGACCCTCATACATAGCATAATGCCCAAAGGGTCACTTCCTACCATAGGTTCGATGCAAGCTCCACCTTTCAATTCAGTTGTATATATGGATCCAAATCTCGTCCTTGCGTTGTTTGATTTACCAAGAGAAGCATAAGTGAGTTCCCTGATTTTGAGATTTGGAGTTGAGTGTGAACTTGTATAGTTGAATGACAAGAATGCATTAGCCATATTTATAGATCATGTGAGGGTTGCAACTGATCTTAGACATGTGGATCATGCTTCTTTATATCGAGGTGTTATTGTAGTCCTCATAATGGTGGATTACCCAAATGCAATTCTTAGGCAACAAAAGATGGGACAACAAAAAGGGCTAATACATGGAAGAAAAATGAGCGAAAGTGTGTGGATGGAGGATTGGTCAATTGTTAAAGTATTGAGGCCAGTTTGGAAATTCTAGAGAAATCCTATTTTAACAAGAAGAAATCCATATGGAACTCTTGAGAAATATAATGCAGGATAGACTTCACCAACTAATGTAGCTCAACCAACTTCCAAGCCTCTAACATCTATGGGTTCCACTGAAGTTTCATCCTGTCAAGAGAATAAAAATAAGTACTCTTCCAATGAAGTGGATGATTGGGAGAAGGCTTTTGATTGGGCTATTTGGTTTACCATTTTTCTTTGGTTAGATAGCTTGCAAGGAGAAGAAAATCATTTTGTCTCCCTTTGGTTCTGGTATAGGATCTATAGTTAAAATTTTCAAGCCTGGCTAGCAAGTTTTAGAATTTTAAATTAAGATGTAGTAATGGGATACATTCTTACTCACCATTCTTTTGAGATGGGCCAACGATTTCGGAAGCAAAACAGAGTTTGGTCCATTGAGTCTTGTTTTCTTGGTTTACATCGATTTCACAATCATTGTGGAAAGTACACATGTACACATGGATTCCTATTATGATAAACGTGTTGTTTTTTCAAAGTCAATTCCCTTGATTTAAATTATGGATACAAATATTTTTCCATGCTTAACTGCAATATATTATGCTTTCTCAAGTAAAATAAATCTTTACTTTGTGATAAATTTTATTATCAATAAGATACATTAATAGTTTTACCATTTTAGTACTGAAGTTATTAAAATTCAATAGGGTAACCATTTCCAGTATTAGTCCTGAAGTTTAAGGGAATTACGATTATGTTTTTGGTTATATACTATGAAATTTCAATCAGACTTCAAAACCATGGATGTGCTTGAATTTTGACATGATTTTTCACCAAGGCTTGAGAAGGAACTCTAATCTCCAACTTTTGCCTACTATAATTTGTGATATTTTTTACGTCCATATATTAATGGTAAAGATTGCAGGAAAATAATGTTGTTACAGGATTGCACAAGGAACATTGGGAAACTAAGTCTAATATCAAGTTGCCTCTAGAATCTCTTGAACCTTGAGAAGCTTGGTATTCTAAATGAGGAGATTTGAATTCTAAATTGGGGTTCCTGTTGTAAATTTTTTCAAGTGATTGTTTCACTCTTGGGTGTTGCAATGGCAAGATTAATTCCTGAGAATTATATGGGAAAGCTTTCTTCACTAGTCTTGAGAATTATTTGTGTAATCTTGCTTCACTGGTATAATAACATTTCAAACACTAAAAATGGCCAACCTATTTCAGCAACCTTACATTGTCTCATGTGTTGATTGATTATTGCATAAATACAGACCTCGGAAGCAGTGCCATAGAGAAGTCAGTATCAATAGAAGCAATGATGGTTAGTATATTTCTAAATTGGAAATTTAAAATCATTGAAAAAAATTATGGTAGTCATGTGATGCTTCCACTTATCATTGTTGCAAGTTACACAACTTCACCTATCCATTTGCTCAAATAAGAGAGCTTCATCCCATCCCCATCCTCAAATTAAATAATTTTACCTCCTACCCTCACATTTCACCCTCCAATAATAATAGGAATGGTTGATATTTTCAGCTCAAAATAACTTTTTGAAGTACTTCTACATATAAAATTATATCACCTTGCATTTCTACAAGCTCCCTATGACCTTTGCAAGGACTTGTTTGAAGATATCTATCTCACTTTAGTGGTTAGAAACCTCACTTCCTTTCCATGGGTCCTCCTTGGTCCTTGGTCAAGCATCTAAAAACCTTCATGGATCAGGGCCCCATAGAGAATGCTTCCACCCCACCAAGGAATGGAGAAGCTCAGTTCTACAAGCAATTCCCTGTAGTGGCACCATGACCCTACCTAAGATGACACATTCTCCCCTCAATCCTACCCCCAACCTTCACATTCTAGGAGATTTATTCTTGTTATTGAATTATTTTTTTCAGGAGGAAGTTCTGATGGTGGAAACTTCCTAATCAGGATGGCCCAGGATAGCAGCACTGCACCAAATCATAAGGAGTAAGTAAAAAAAAATCTGCAGAAGAAAAATGGGCTAGAAACTCAAATAAGCCCTTTGGTTTTGAACTGATTTTCTGATTATCATTATGTTTACAGAGCAATTCAGATTGTCGATGCTCTAAGAGTTCAGATAGAATTTCAGAGAAGACTCCATGACCAGCTAGAGGTATGACAATTTTTTCTGAAATTATGCAAATCGATGAACATAATATCTCTCCCCTGTTTCAGTTACCTGATGACTAAATGGAATATATCTCTTGTAAATGTCAATGTAGGTTCAAAGGTGCTTGTTGTTGAGAATAGAGGTGCAGGGTAAATATTTGTAGACCATATTAGAGAAAGAACAATAGACATTGGCATCAGAAGCATCGACATCAGCATGCCTTGAAGGCACAAGAGCCAAGCTTGCATATTTGGCCTCCAAGCTTCCTACAACAGCGTGAAGCCAAATTACTGTCCAGTGAAAGTGACTCCATTGATGGACATTTATAGACAATATCATGGGGACCTAGAGGTCAAGCCCAACCTTAGAGGTCGTTTCTCTCAAAATCAGTTTGCAGGCCACGACATGTAGTAGAGTCTGAATGAATCTGAGACTCCAATTGAGAAGAAAATGTGGAGAAAACTTTTCCATGAGAGAAATGGAGAGAATTCCCATACCAAGCTATGATAATTGGGCATTTATGCCTCTGCTTGTAAAACAAAAGAGGAACAAGAAGAAGAGGAAGAGCTCATAAATCCCACTTTTTGAAAGACCTGCTACAACTAGAGCATTAGTGGATGAGAGAATGGCATTAGTGGAAGAGTGTGGTGGTGGAATTAGTGGGATCCTTCCTCATGAATCCTCCTGTCATTGTGATTATACCCCTTTTGAACACCAAAAGTAGAGATGGAGAGAATAATTTTGAAGAAAACAGGAAAACTGAGGAAAATTGTGTTTTTTTTTAAGAAAATAGGCAGAAAACTTTTATGTAATTCCTCTTCTTCTGTGGACTCAATTCCTCCTCAAAATGATATCATTCCTCGCACATATTGATAATCAAGGTGGTTATTAATGGAACCTACCTCCTCAAGCTAGAAATCGAGCAAAAAAACTTGTGTTTTCTCCTTAAAAACAGCTTACTGCCCTTCCTGTAGAACTGCCTATAGGTGCTCCTGTAGAACCTGTAAATGCTCCTGTAGAACGCCGATAGCATGAGGATGGATGAGAGCAATGGAGAACGATGTTTTTGAGGTTGTGGGGTGACAAGGAGCTTGCTGCAACTAAGTGGACAAGGATAGAATGAAAGAAAATGTGGTGAGAGGGTTTTGAGGAGTACTTATTACTTCTTTTAGATATTTTCGGTGATGTGGTGAGCTGGAAAAAATGTACGTTGCCATATTTGGACCGTTGGTCCCCACCTGAATTTTCATCATGGTTTCTTCCCACAATCAGCTCTCATCATTGCATCGGAGTTTGCATACCCTCCACTACCTGTCCTTGACATCTCTCTTGAGTTTGACTAAATGCACGTGTGGTGACACCTCCAAATGAGTGAAGTCAACTGGATGAGGGTGGCCGAGTTAACTGGCCACCTCAACCCCAACAAGCCTCAACCATCTCTTTTTTATTGCATGCTCTCTAATTATACTAATACAAACAGAGGAGCGGGTTAGTCACTTACCTAAGATCTGAATGCGTTTGTTGTGAGTTTCCATGGCTTTTCCTTCTGCTCCATGCTTTTTATTTCTTTTGATGCATGCTTGTATGCTTGCTGAGATATGGTTGTGTTGTGTGCAGGTTCTTTTCTAGTTGTATCTAATCTTCAAGATTCTGCTTCAACCTTCGGATTTTCACCCTCATGCTACTGATGCTAAATTTTAATGGGATCATCTACTACAGGAATTCCTACAGGAGCTCCTATAGCTGATACTCCCTTTGAGATTTTAGCTTATTTCTGTGTTGGGAGCTGTGAGGATGATGCCATAGATGTTGGTGGAGGTGGAGAGGTACTAGGTAAGCTGTAGGTGAGATTTGAGGTGTTGCTTCCTCTCTTATTTTTGTTTTTTTTCTTTTTACTAAAAACTGGTTTTCTGTGTTTTTCGGTGACAGGAGGGAAAAAAATGATGATGCTGATGTGATGCAGGTGTGGAATGGATGGAAAGGAGGGTTGATAGCTGTAGGAGGGTTTACATGTTATTCATAAAGCTTCACAACCCCTCAAACTGCTTTTTGGAACCATTTCAGCCTCTTTGTAATTCCTACAGGAGCCTCCTATAGAAAACACAGGGCCTCCTGTAGAACACACAGTTTCCGGCAAAAAAAAAAAAAAAAACAAGTGGGGTGGAATAAAGGTCAGAAATGATGGAGAAGAGTGTGGAGGAGATGAAATAGGTGCTGGTGTGAGTGTCAGAGATCTGTGGCATCTTCTCTTGCTCCCTGTGGTCCTCCTGCAAACCTACAATGCACATCAAAATTCAATTTTTTGTTTCTTCTTTTTCTCTTTTATTTTTTTTAAATAACTCGGGCTCCTCAAGGAAGTTTTCACCCTAATTGCCTACCCTATGCACCTCCAAGGGAGGTTTTCACCCAGGGATCTTATTTTCTTTTTCTTTTTTCTTTTTTTCCTTTTTATTTTTTTTTTGGCATCACTCGGCCGCCTCAGAAGAGGTTTTCAACCCAATGATGGGACTCAAGCACCTCATGGAGGTTTTCACTTGAGTCCTTATTTTTTATTTCTCTTTTCTGTTTCTTCAATGAGTGGGTGAAGTGGAGGATAAGACATGCTCCACTACCATCATTGTCTTATTCATATCTTCAATGAACTCTCGCTTGTAGAGGAGCTTCTTGTAAATTTTCACCTATGTCCATTGACAAGCATGGGGATGGCTTCCTCATCAATGGTTCTAATCAGAACTGAACCATTGTCATTGAATTTTTCCACAGTGTAGGGTCTCATCCATCTTGTCCTCAGCTTGCCTTTGAAGTCTTTATACCTTGAATCATAGAGCAACACCCAATCTCCCTCTTGGAATTGCTTCTCCTTGATATTTTTTTCATGCCATATCTTCCTTTGAAGCTGAACTACCTCTGTGTGGAGAAGGGCCTACAATATTTGTTCATCCAATTCATTGAGCTGGAGTAGTCTTTCCTTTTGTGCATGGCTGAGGTCTAGGTCCAGCTGAGCTGCCATCCTTAGTGTATTGAATTCAAATTCTATTGACAGCAAATCCTTCTTCCCATAGACCAGTTCATAGGGTGTGAACCCTGTTGTGGTCTTCCATGTTGTGTTGTAGGCCCAGGTGGCCTCAAATAATCTGTCCACCCAATATTTTCTACTGCTACTCACTACCTTGGTTAGAATTCCTTCCAAAGCTCTGTTAGTGACTTCCACCTACCCATTGGCTTGTGGATGGTAAGGGGTGGAAGTCCTGTGCTTGATTTTATGATGTGTGAGTAGGTCTTCAATCAAGTTGGAAGTGAATTGACTGCCTTGATCTGTGACCAGTTCTCTTGGATACCTGAACTTGTAGAATATGTTTTCTCTCAAAAACTCAGCTACTTTTTCCTCTATTGCTGCTTTGATTGTTTTTGTTTCTACCCACTTTGTTAGGTAATCGGTGCACACAATGATGTATTGCTTATGTTTTGAAGTAGGGTTGATAGGACCCACAAAGTCCATGCCCCACTTCTCAAATGGTTCAAACGTCACTTGGGATTGCCTGGGAATATCATCCTTTGGAGTAGGTTTCCCCATACTTTGACACCAATCACATTGGTTGGTATATCTCCTCACATATTGATGAAGAGTGGGCCAATAGTAGCATGCTTTCAATATTTTGAAGGTAGTCCTCTTTGTTGCAAAATGACCTCCACAAGGCCCATCATGATAGGTTAGGAGAATGTAAAAGACTTCCTCCTCCCTGACACATCTTCTCAAGATCTGATCTGGGCCAAGTTTGAAGAGATTGCGCCCAATCCAGGTGAAAGGGGCACTTTTCCTCACTATCTTGCTCTTATCCTTTGAGGACAGGTGTGGTGGGAACTGTGTTGAAACCAAGTAGTTTGCTATATCAGCAAACCATGGAGAGAGTAATGAGATAGAAAATAGGCGTTCATCTAGCATTTGATCATCCACCATTCCTTCTTC
>APFE031706329.1:192754-216466 GCA_000404065.3 Pinus taeda
AGTAGTCTTGATATTTGTTGTTAAAGGCCTGCTGCATTATGAGCCCAAGTTGTGATGTTATTACCAAGTAACCCCATGAACCAGCACAATGTTGCATCCTTGAGAGTAGAAGGGAATAGTTTCAACTTTTGCTCATCTTCTGCATAGTCATAGGTTTGATAGATTATAGCAATATCAAACAAGAAGGTGTCAGGATCTTCTGTAGTCAAACCATGGAAGTGAGGTAGGGCTCAGGATCTTCTATATTCTTCATTTTGGTGTCCCCATTGGTCTCCCAGATGGAAAAAGTACCCTCTATTCTTTCTCCATTTCCCCTAGAATTTATGTTTTATTCCATTGGCTCAGGAGGGATCTTTTCTTCTTCTTCTTCCCCTATAGGTTCTTCAAATATCTCTGGTTGTTCACCTAAAGGTTCTTCTTAATCACTGCCACTGAAGAAGAGAGAAGGTTGGCTATGTGATGTAGTGGGGGGTTGAGCAAGAATTTTCCTGAATTATCTCTATTCCTATGAGGCATGAAAGGAAATATTTTTGGTTGGTTTTTGTTTGTTCACGGATTGTACCTACAAAACTGAAAATGGATTGAACAACACAAATTGCAGCTAACTGAAATGAACTTTGCTGAAATGAAATTTGTAGAATTGAAAAGGAAAGAAAGGAAATGCAAAACTGAAAGTAAGGAAATGACTAATCTACTTTTGCTGAAATGGAAATTGCAGAATTGAAATGGAAAGCAAAAGAAGTGCAGAAATGAAAGAAAGGAAATGACTATGCTACTTTTGTTGAAATAATCTATTAGTAGAATGTTGCAAGAAGAAATAGAAACTATGCAACAAGGGTATTCCTTGGATGAGGAATTAAATTTTGCATCTAACAAATGCTCCCCCTCGAAATTTTGAGTAAAATCGTAGGGAGATAAGTTGAAAATGTGAGTTGAAAAATAGTTTTTTTTATACTTTTTAGTCCTTTTACATTTTTACTCCAAAAATGGTGAATTGTCCTCCATGGATTACATCATTATCTTGAATCCTATTGGTTCTTATAAAGTTGATTTTAGTTGTACATTTTTGTTTTGAGGCCCATTTTAGACCTCAAATTTTCTTTAACGGATGCCACTGCTCTGTTATTATTCCTACACTACTGCTGCAACCACTATAATAGTGAGTCTAATCTCACCTGATCTCCCTCTGTAAATAGAACTAGGAAATCTCTCCCAAATGGAAACTCCTCTAGGAATCTCATTCTAGCTAGAACTGCACCTACAACTTGCAACTGGGCAATTTTCATAACCTCCTCCAATCAAACGAATTTTCCGCACCTGTAACTCGAAACTCGAGCTCTACTCAAAACTTGAAGATCTATGCTTCCATTATTAAAATTTTGATGTTTTATGCTGAAATAATAATTACTTATTCCAAAAACTTCTTTCTATTGGAATATTAGTTAATCAATTGTAGATAGAACATAAACCAAATGCATAATAGAAGACAACCAAGAAAAAATGAGACAGAGAATTTAAGTTCAATGACCAAGGAAAAACCACAATGGGGGAAACCAAACAAATTCTTCTTCCATTAGACATCAATTGTTCAACAAAGGTACAGAGTACAATGACAGATCAAAAAATGAGTAAATTGACCCAAGTCTGAACAAGTTATAGCATGAAAATCATTGGTTGCAGCAACAAATTCAAACAATGTATCAAGCTTCCCTTCAACATGAAACACTGAAATACTAAATCAACCTTGGCTCACCAAGTTCTACTCTTACTCTCCAAGTCTCTCTCTCTCTCTCAATCTTCTCCAAGTCTCTCCAACTCTCTCTTTGATGTTCAAATTCTTCTTTCACAATGCACAAGTAGTAGTAGTCAAGTGAGAAGACGTGAGACACATATAGGAGGATCAATGAATTCTTGTCATAAAGGAGGAGCAATACACATGCCTTGAGGAAGAGTAACATATGCCATTAAGGGGCCTTGGTAACTTATGCCATTGATAGAGATACACGCCTTAGTTAAGGAGAGCGTAACATATGTATTAAAGAGAGCATAAGAGGAATCTTTTATGACATGTCTTTAATGAGTGTAAGAGGAATATGCCATGTCTTTAATGAGTGTGTAAGAGAGAGTCTAATGTATCATTAAGAGAGAGAGAGAGAGAGAGGGAGAGAGAGAGAATTATGTAGTGCCATGTGAGTCATTAAGGAGAGAGGTGTGAAGAGATTGAGGAGATGAAGGTAAGGTGGCTTGTAATTTCTTTTAATAATAATATCATAGAATCATAAAGGATAATAATGATGATGATGATGATGATGATAATGATTTAGTAAAGATTGAACTATTAAGATTGATTAATGATAATTTAAGTGATTTTCCTTCAACTATACATGATTACCAATTGATGCAAGATGATTTACTATTTTTGGAAATTCATCCTTGAGATGCTAGACATGAATTTCTATTTTAATAAAGTTACTCTAGAATTGTCAAAAATGAGATTTTATTTAAGGAAATTCATCCCTTAGTGCCAATTTTCTACATCCATAGGGTTGCTCCCTCTAAATCTAGACTTCGTCTGAGTCTCAAACTCATGTTGATCTATTGTGCCTCTGCAACCGGATCTACAACTGTCACTTGAGTCCTCTGACTGCAACTAGCTCCACACTGTCTAGTGAGCCATTTTTTGTGCCCAGTTGTCTCTGCGCCTCTCTAGTATCTAACTACAATTAGCTCTGCATTGTCCCTCAAGATATGACTATGCTTGTTGATATTGATCTTTCTGCTACTAAATGTTGTGGGCCCTTGTAGCCAACGTAATGATCATGTTATCTATGATAACCCTAAATAATTTTTTTTAGTTTGATTTGGTCATTATAAATGGGGTTTGTTTTTTTAGGTTCATGTCATACCTGTTAGAGGGTCCATTCAATGTTTAAAAAGGTTATCATAAAAAAAGGGTCACTACTCCTTCAATTTTCGAAGTCATCATTTCATATTTTTAAGGTCTGACAATTTTATAGACTTCCGTAGCAAACACAGTTACACAAACCTGGAATTTTCTACGAAAGTTCCTAACACTTATGTAGCAAAATAGTCTTCGTTGACACTTGTCTCGTTATAAGAGTTTGTGGTTGTGTAACAGTTTTTTTAATGTCATTATTCGTCATGCTAAAGGTACTGAGTTGTTATGCCTTTTGATCCCCGTGTCCTCCACTCCCTTTTAAATCACTTTTACCTCTCCCCTTCCTTTTATGCCATTTTCTCTCATCAAAAAGTCCACAAGTGTTGTCATAGGTTAGGGTTTGAGCTATCAAAACATGTTTAGTCATGGTCTAGGTGTTCTAAGCTTGTTTGCGGGTAAAGGGAAGTAACTTACAAGCAACTCTCAATGTGTTAGCAAGCATGGCCAATAGGAAACACTACAAAGGAGGGGTTGTGGTACGTTATGAGCCCATAGACATGAATTTGCTTAAGGAAAACCCTGCTTTCATACAATCATTTTCCAGCGTAGGGTGTCTTCGATTCTGTCAAAAGTTGCAGGGTTTCCATGCACATATCACCAAAAATTTCGCTCTCAATTTCACAGGAGTTGGCACGAAGGTGGGAATTCTAAGCTTGAAAGTATCTCCTGACATCGTTTCTCATGCTACTGAAATCCAAAGGTCAGGGGAAACATGGTTTAAGGTTCATAAGTTCCAGCTGCAGAATTGTGATGAATTCTTGAAGGATGAACATTAAAGGATTGATATAATAGTGGGAATTCCTAGAACCTGCCTCAAAGAACATTATTCCAAGCTACTAATGGTTATCCAAAAGTATTTTCCTTTTGATGGAAGGTTTCATATGGTCTATCAATATCACTTCAATTTGTTGCTTCACTTCACAGGTTAACAACTGTTAGACATTCCTTTTTACCTCTTCAGAATTTTAGTGAAGATGGCAAACAACGTGCAAGCTAAACCAGAGGAAAGTAGTACCTTTGTTTTTCATCATGGTCTTATAAAATTGTTGGTAGTTGAAGAGATGAATAAATTGAATAGGGACTAGCTTACATTTTTATTCCTAAGTGGATATGAACTAGATGTTGCTACCCCCTCTAGAAAAACTCCAAAATTCAAATCTGCAACACCTAGAGTTGAACAACAGCCAATAATAGAGAAGCATCCTACATTAGAACAACAGTTAGTGGCAGAGCAACAACCTATAATTGAGGATTCTACAAGTGCTAAGAAGAGAATTACCAGAAGACAAAAGAAAGAATAGGAACAGAGTGCAAAGAAGGGTAGATTAGTTAATATTCTACAAGCCATAGACATTGAAGAAAGCCTAGATGAGCAGACTGTAGAAATGATCCCAACAAGAGAAAAGAAGAAAAGAAATTGGATTTTACTCAAGAAGAGCAGGGTTTCATTTTCAAACCTAGGAAACTTGTCACAAGATCAATGCAGCAAGTGGAGAAAGTACCTGAAGCATCATTGAGAAAAATAGAGTTACCCAAGAAAACATCAAAGCAAAAGAAGGGCAAGGAGATTGTTCAATAAAAGAGCAAAATAGAAATCCTACAAGAGCAGTTAAGGGAGGCCAAACAAGAAGTAATCAAGACCAAGCTAGAGTTTGATGCATACCAAGATGAAGTGCTGAAGCAAATAGATTTTTATGATGAAATTGCAAACAAGTCTAAGAAAATGATAAAAAGGACTATGCCCTTACATAGAATGTTGGAACACATGTATAGGAGAAATAGATGGTTGTAAGAAGATAGAAAAAGCCTACAAGGACAAGTTACAGCACTAGAAACTCAGATTGAGATGATCCAGGTTGAACTCAAGAAGAGAAACGTCAAAATTATTGCTGAAGTGTTGCTCCATGATATAGCAAACTCTCTAAATTTTTGTCTTTACTATACTTATTTCAGTTAACTCAACCATATGTATAGTCATCATGGTGTTAGAAGTCATAAGGAGGCATCAGAATCATGGAAACTTGAAAAAATCAAAATTTTGCAACTTTCGTAGCAACTGCCCATAGTTAAGCCAAGTTTTTGCTACGAAACTGTTGTAGCATTCCTTGGGGTTAAGGATGGTCTAGAGTTCAACAAAGGAAGTTCTTAAGGCTTATGTTTAGCTCATGAACATCAACAAAGACCTGAGAACCAGCAGATGGAAGAAAAGTGTAAGCTAAGAGTGTTTTTCAAAGTCGCTACGAAAGTTATGAAAACGTTGTTTTGCTACGGATTCATGGAAAAAACTATGTTTTTCTGCCTTTTTGAAGATTTTTTATATCAGACATCCAAGCTCTAGGTGGATTCTATATGATGAAGGGTGGCCATGCCATCATGATAAGGTCTTATTTTTCAACCTGCCAGGTCAGCAAATAGCCACATCTACAAATCAGCCAGCTCATCAAAACAGTCACCATAAAGGAAATTAAATTGATGTATATCAACAGTTTAAAGATTTAATGGCACTTCAACAAAGCTAGCATGTAGTTGGATTCAGTTATCTACATCAACAAGAAGTGGTTATGATTTTAAAAATAGTAGAGTCCTAGTTGAGTCCAAGTACTGTAAAACATAAAATCCCTAAAAGGACTATGTTAGTTATAAGAAAAGTAGGACTAGGTCTCTAGACTGATGAATCAAATTTGGCCCAAGTGGCAAGATATGTAAAGAGACCTTTCTCTATAAATAGGTAAATTTTCGACTTTGAGAGGGGTTGAGGAAGAATGTGAAGAACTAACCTTTTGTAACATTTTGATCCTTTAATATAAATTTGCAGCTACTTTGTTTATGTACCTAAGATTCATTTCATGGCTTTTATGGTTTTTATCAGGATTGTTTCCAGTTTCACATAGTGTCTTGATTATTTGGAAATCTCATTAAACTGCTCCAATTTCCTTCATATTTTATGTATGACAATAGAGGTTCATTTGTGTCAGTTTAAAAGTTATATATGCCTCAACATCCATTAAACTTTGTTGATTGTTATATCTATAGTTTGACTCCATGCCCAATGGTACTAGTAATCATGGTTTTCTTCACCTACAAAAAAACAAAAAGAAATCAGAGTTAGTCATCTGATTGTTTCAATTATTTCAAGAAGATTTGATAATATTTGAGAGAGCCCTCTCAGATTGGAAGGACTGGCTTCCAATTCAATTGGTTTGAAATAGTTACACTAGGTTAAAGGTTGAAGCAACCCAATTCTTTCTAGCCCAGTGATAACAGATCCAAAAGGAAACACATGTCTGATGTTGTGCCTCCTCGGACCCTGTTCAGTCCTGCAACACTGAAGCATCATGTTCTTCCCCCATCTAGAGGTATACCTGCTATTAATGCAAACTCCTCCAACCTAGAGGTCAACTCATCTCTCTCTATCGAAGCTACTGTTTTCTCTCCCTTCTTGTCCTTCTTTACCTTTGGACATTAGGTGACATAGTGACCAAGTTCACCATATCTAAAACATTTGACCTTTGACGGGTCCTTTTTCTTCTTCTTGCCTTCTTTTAAATTGTGTCCCTGGTTGGGACCCTTCTCCACCTTCCCATTACTCGCAAGGGCAATGTTTCTTCTTTCTCCTTCTCATCTTTTGGTCCTCTACTATTGCTGTTAGGGTTCCTTAAACTTTGATGCCTCAGCCCATGCCCAATGGTACTAGTAATCATGCTTTTCTTCACCTAAAAAAAAACAAAAAGAAATTAGAGGTAGTCATATGATTGTTTCAATTATTTCAAGAAGATTTGATAATATTTGAGAGATCCCTCTCAGATTGGAAGGAGTAACTTCCAATTAAATTGGTTTGAAATAGTTACACTAGGTTAAAGGTCGAAACAACCCAATTATTTCTAGCCCAGTGATAATAGATCCAAAAGGAAACATATGTTTGATGTTGTGCCTCCTAGGACCCTATCCAGTCCTGCAACACTAAAGCATCACATTCCTCCCCCATCTAGAGGTATACCTGCTATTAATGCAAACTCCTCCAACCTAGAGGTCAACTCATCTCTCTATGTCGAAGCTACTATTTGTTCTCCCTTCTTGTCCTTCTTTCTCTTCGAACATTGGGTGACATAGTGACCAAGTTCACCATATCTAAAACATTTGACCTTTGATGGGTCTTTTTTCTTCTTCTTGCCTTCTTTTGAATTGTGTCCCTAGTTGGTACCCTTCTCCACCTTCCATTATAGGCAAGGGAACCATTTTTTTCTTTCTCCTTCTCAGCTTTTGGTCCTCTACAATTGTTATTAGGGGTTCCCTAAACCAAGCTGAGCCTTAGCTCCTCTTCTATGAAATCACTCCATAGGCATTCCCAATCTAGTATTTGATCTCATCGAGTGATCCCCTGAACAAAGGTCTGTCATTCCTTGGTAAACCCATTTAGTGTAATTCGCACAAGTTCTTTTTCTTTAGATTTCTCTCCTACATATCACATAAATTATAAAATCTGGTGAGATAGGAAGTCACGCTCTTACCCTTCTGCATCTTCATTTTCCTCAACTTCTCCTTGAGAATTATTTTACGATTCTTCAATGGAATCTCATATAACTTTATGATGACATCCCACATTCCTTTTTTCGTAGTCTTGTTTACAATGTATGGAATGATATGATCCCAAAACTCATCTAAGACCATCCTCTTTCTCTTGGCCATCTCTTTCTTGAAGTTTTCCAATTTTTGTGCATCTGTTGGCTCTACCATGATGTTTTTCATGAACTCCTTCAACCCATGCTCATCCAACAGAAACTATATTTTGTCCTTCCATACACCACAATTAGAGGCTATGTCAAGTCTATCTTGATCCTTTAATCTTGTACAAGCCATCTTGTGAAACTCAAATAACTTGGAGACTAATGTTTGAAATCTCCTTCTCATTCCTTCTCGGCCTTCCTCCTGCTTCTCGTGCTCCCTTAGGAATGGCTTCAGAAATCCTTCTTTGGCTAATGTACTTCCTTCGGCTACTCACTAAGACTACTCGTTTTGCCTTCCAAATTTCCTTCTCTAGAAATTAGCACATGAATTGCAGTCTCTGCAACTTAAACTAGTTATTCTGACAAACTCGCACTGGCAAATTAATTTTCCTGCGTCATCTTGCAGCTACTGGAAATCATGGATCTCCTACCTAGGAACTTGAAACCATCTAGAAATATACTTTGTGTGTTTTCTCTTCCTTCCCAGTGCAGACTTGCAACTGTAACCCTTGTTTCAAATCTCCTGCACCCAAATCTACTTAGCGAAATCACTGATCTTCTCACTGGAACATTCTATCTGGAAACCACACTACCTACAAATTCTACTTCTAAGCAAATCAAACTTTTCCTCCACTCTGCCTCTGGAAATCAATTTATGCCCAATAATTCACACTCATGGCCTGGCTTGCGCAGATCTGAATATTGTGCTTCAAATCTCTCTCTAAAAACACACAATCTACTAATATTTTTCCTTTGAGCCTATTATTTGATCAATATTGCTTCGATACCATGTGAAATTTCCTTGAAATTGCAGTAACTAGAACTTATTCTCCTAACCGATTAGCAGTTTAACTGTTTACAGAAATTAACAAATAGCTCACACTGCAATTCTTCACAATAAAAATAAATGTTGCCAAATATCTAGACAAAATAATATGGAGAAAATTTGTTCCTTCTGCACTCAGTTATGCCTCCACTGGCCTTCTTGAACCCCACACTCAAAAACTCGTTATTCCAAGAATATACACTACTTGGCCTGGATAATTCACATTGTCTACAAACTGGCTCCAAGTGAGTCGTCCAGCCTCCCTCTAACTCTAGTAAATATTATCTCTACCTTCTAGATGATCTCCTAACTTCCAACAACTAAGAATGAACCCTATCTGGCAACTCACACTAGGGTTTCTTGTTGCTCGCACTGGATTTTGTGGCCCTCTCTACAAATAATTCGACCTCCTATCTCTTTCTACTCTAACACTGGAGAATTGTTGGAAAACTCTCTAGAAATCCCTTCCCAAATTATATGTTTCTCCCTCTCTGATGCTTTCTCTGGCTTGAATTGCACCCTTATTGAATCAATGCAGTTGGGTATCTCAATCTATCTTAGCTAACTCTCTCTTTCGTGTTTATCTCCATCCCATATGCTTGCTCTTATAATCTCTTGTTGGAGCATCAACAACCAAGATCTAATTGTAATCAATGTCTAAGATCATCTTAGAATTGATCCAAGATACTTTCTCGAAGTCTCTAAATCATAATTCGATCTCCTCAATTATTTCTCATTAATTAATCAATTTTCTTAATTTAGAATTAGGAAATTTTTAATTATTTATCAATTAACTTAATTGAGTAGTCTCTCGATGTTTTCTCCTGAAACATTTTCCAGGTTTTGGAGATATCGTGTTCCTTAGCCTCTTAGACCCAAATCGAGACTAGAACACATGTCCAATGCTACCAAAAATCTAACAGTAACTCATATTATGAATATGTACTATTATATTACATGCCTCTACCCAAAGAAAAATAGGCAAATTGTAGTCATGAATCATAGCCTTGGAAACTCTTATGATAGAACGATTATTTCTCTTCGTAACCTCTTTTTATCGTTGATTGTATGAGATGGACAACTTCTTCTTGATCCTTGCCTCCTTGCAAAAATCCTTGAGGTCATTAGCAATGTACTCACCCCCATTATTTTACCTTAATACCTTGACCTTACTTCTTGTTTGGTTCTCCACAAGAACCTTTATCTCTCAAATCCAAATGAGGATTGCATCCTTGGTCTTTATCAATAAGATCCAAGTTTTTTTGGTAAAGTAATCAATCAAGTTCACATAGTCCAATGCCTCATACATTGATGTCACTAACATTGGTCCACACACATTGATGTCACTAACATTTTTCATCCTTCAAAGCCTCATACTCCTTGTCCTTTGTCATTGATAATGGGCATGTGACTTCCTAGATGCAATATTCTCCTCAAACTTCACATCTCTCCTAACAATTTTCTTCCTTTGCATTGGAATGAAGATCCCGTAAGCCTTTGAAATTTCATTTTACCCCACAAGTATGCTCTTCTCTTCTGAAGGCTCTAGCTTTGTCCTCTTCTCCACATGCACATGGATGTATACTAAACAACCAAAGATTAAGAAGTGGCATATCTCTAGTTTCACCTTAGTAAATGCTTCCTCTAGAGTCTTGTCCCTAATTTCTTATGAAGGTTTGTAATATGAATATGTACTATCATATTACATGCCTCTACCCAAAGAAAAATAGGCAAATCCTAGTCATGAATCATATCCTTAGAGGTTTCAATGATGGAATGATTCTTTATTTTCGCAAGATGTTCTATCATGGATTGTATGAGATTGGAAATGTCTTCTTGATATTTTCCTCCTTGCAAAAATACTTGAAGTTATTGGAAACGTACCCACCCTCATTATTTGATCTTAAGACCCTGATCTTACTTCCTATTTGGTTATCCACAAGGACCTTACACTCTTGAAACCGAATGAGGACTTCATCCTTGGTATTTATAAAAAGATCTAGGTTTTCTTGGAAAAATCATCAATGAAGGTCACATAGTACAATTCCCCTTGCATTGATGTCACTGACATTGGTCCACACACATTTGAATGAATGAGATCCAAGATACCCTTGGACCTACTCTTTCTTCTTGGAAAAGAAGCCTTGGCATTCTTTCAAATTTCACACATCTGCACATGCCCTACTACTCAATATTGAAATCTGGGACACTAGTGATAATTTCCCTCAAAATCAACAACACCCTATAGTGCAGGTGTCCCATCCTCCTATGCCATAACTCACACATGTTATCATTGTCATGTTCCAAGGCCTAAACTTTCCTTCCCTCCAACATGTATAAATTTCCCTCTCTAACCCAATGACCATTGTTATATTAGTGGTATATCCCTCTAGACGAATGAGTACTTTCCCTTTCTAAAACATGATGAGAAAATCCCTATCCTCCATAATTGAGACTAAGAGATATTCTTCCTAAGTTATGGTAATATAACATGTCTTGGGCCTGAAACAAGCTATTTGACTCAAATTGGAACAAGATTGTTCCCTCTCCCTTAATTACATACTTGGCATCATCACCCGAGTCTTTCTCCTTCAGAGTGCTAAATATCTCTCGTGATTCTATCATGTGACAAGATGCACCATTGTCCAAGTACTATGTAGTCTTGGTGATTGTGTTTGTAGAAAGGTAGAAAATTAGTGAGAAATCATTTTCAAACTTTGCAACAAATTCATTCATCTAAGTTTCTGCTAGTGTTGCTAGTTGTTGTGTCTTTCCCTTACCGTTATTCTTCTTAGGATATTGAAATGCATAATTTCCATTCTTGTGGCATGTGAAGCATTTGATCTTTGCTCAAATTTTTCGTTTTCCCCGGTTGTGATTTGACTCCTCACCTTTAGCTTTCTTACAAGAACCCTTTCCTTTTCTCTTTCTTGCCTGATTGACAAGGGCCAATTTCTCTTCTCCTCCTCCTTGCATGTTGGATTTGGACTCCTCATAATCCTCTTCCTAGATGCAACCATCCCAAATCCTTTCAAAATTATGAAGTTTCTCCCAAGGATAGATACCCTTGACAAATGGTTCCCAAGGCTTTAAGAATCCATTCAGTGCCACATTAACTTGTTTTTCTTCGTCCACCTTCTCCTTAATTGTTTCAAGTTGATCATGTATCTAGGTGATCCTCATGAACTAATTGATAAGCTATCAGATTTTATCATTTGCACAGATTTGAGCGTGTTCCTGAATATCATCTTTATGTTCATGCTATCACTCTGGAATAAATCCTTTAGAGCCTTTAACATTTCTCTAGGAAACATCTTCTTAAACAAGTGAGGGATCAAATGATCCTTTAATGCATCCATGAGTACCCATTGGGCTTTGATGTCCTTCTCATGAGTTGCTAATTGTGTTGGGTCTATCAGTCAAGGAATTACCTTGTTAACAAACTCCCAAGGGTCTTCTTTGTTCAAAAACAAGGTGACTCTTGACTTCTAGGACAAAAAGTTTGAGGATCCATCTAACTTGTCTTTAAACCATAGACATGTTATTTCCATTTCTAGATATGATCAAACTGTCTTGTGTTTATTCTTTTGAAATTCCATAAGAATTTTACTGTTGGGTATTTAGCAAGTCATATTATTGCACCCAAGATTGGAATTTTGGATTCCTCTTTTCCCATTAGACAATTTTGTTTGACATTTTGGATTTTTATACTTCCTGTCAAGAAACGTTATGTTTAAAATTTTGTCCATCAAAAGTGATGTTTTGATAATAAATTAACCCTTCACCAATAGTGTTGATTAAAAAATTACCCTTCAATAACACACTTATGTTAAAAAAAATCACATATTTATCATAAGATAAAAAAAACTAAATGACCATAATACATAAATGACTTATCTAATCTCAAATCTAATTATTCCTTTATAATTAATAATGACAACATATTTTCTATTTTAAAATCCATTTTTATCAAAATTTCTCAATAACCAAATAAACAATCAAATTAAGATTAAAATTAATTGCCAAAAATTAAAAGTACTTGATTGTAAGTCTTGTCCAAAAAATATTGGCTTAGGTAAAGAATAATATTGGCTTATTTTAGAATAAAATATGCCATAAAGTAGAGTAGAGGCACAAAATATTTACATTATTTAACGATTTTTTGTAGATCAAATGTTGTTGATGTCTTTGAAAAAAAACAAGAAATATCATCTTCACCAAAAGATAGGATAACAGGATATAGATTACCTAAACATGTCATAAGATCAAGCACATCATTGTATTATCATTATTACTTTTCCTTATGAGGAACACATCATTGTATCATCATTATTGCTTTTTCATCTAAGGAGGTAGCTTAGAGGGTAATTAGGTTAAACCTAGGTTGGGGTCACATAGTCTATTGGATGAAATAACTAACTACTTACTAGTGGGATGTTATCACAAGGATTGTGTGAATCTCATTGGAACTTGTAACACCCCTTGGGATGGTTTAATTCCCCCAGAAGTGGCTTCCATCCTCAACCACTGCTTACCCCTCCCCATGATGTTCAAACATAAGAAATCAACAAAACTAAACCTCACCCAAAACAACTGATCCACTAAAAAAATGAAATTTTACCATTAATTTTCATACAAAGCGCAAAAGAAAACAAATAGATTATTACCTGTGAAAAAAAAATGGAAGCCCTATTCCCAAATAAATATCTTTCGATATAATTAGAAAAATTGCCACTATAAACAAATTCAAATATTTTATCAAATTTTGAAAATAGTTTCCACCCATAAAAATTTGAATTTCCATACATATTAACGTTATCCATTAATTAAGACTACTTATTTTGGATTCAGATGAAACACTACAAACAATGAGTATTCTAAATATCTAATTACCAGAGAATTTTACAATGGTTGATGTGTTTTTCATCGAGAGTAAATATATTTACAATAACTTTTAAATTTGATTAAAGGATGAGAAATTTCATAAGGTAAATACCTTATCCATTAACTGAGGCTATTTATATTGGATTCGGTTGAAAAACTGCAAACAATGAGTTTGCAATATGTTTTCAATTATTAGAAATACCTATGTCCATGTCGAACGCTACAGACAATAATGTAAATTAATTAAGGACCCCACCTACTAAAGCAAACAACACTTTTTGAAAATAAAGTTTTATCCCATTACACAACTCTCCAAACAACGACTAGTGAAACTATTAACATAGATATGGTATGAAAATTTGACCCAAACATGGTGGTGATAGGAATAAATATTATTATAGAACATGTGATAGGTATATAATATTTCATAGAACATGCATTCTCGATTTCAAAGCACAAATACAAATGACTAGTACATCATTAACTTGTAGCAAAAACTAGTCCAGTGAAACCAGCCCAAAAAATGCTAGTATGGGGCAAAATTGATTAGATTACATTTTCGATTTCCATCTTATGTTACAGGTTTGTACATACTTAAACTTGAAATTAGCAATGGTGTTGCCACAAGTTCCAACTAAAACTCATGTCTACCTTAGAGCCTAATGAGGGAACCTTGGAATTAACAAACTCTAGTGCAATTATACACTGTAATATGTTGTTTTATTTAAAATCAGTCACGAATCTGAAGCTTTATTTTCAAACTTAATTATTTTGTTTCAAAAAAAAATACATGATCTCCTTGTAAATGCTAAGACACTCCTTGAGAGAATAAAATATAAATCAAAATATGTTATGCAGCTTCAGGAAGCATGTTGTTACGATGGTCCCCCACTGTGCGGCGGACAAATGGCGAAGCGTTCGTATAGGTGGCCAAGCAAATGGTTAGGGTAATTACCCTTGGGTCTTACTGCAGCACGGTCATTCACCCCACATTTTCCTAGACGGACGACTGTGTCCGTTTACCTCTCACAGTTGTCTCCTTCCACCGACAGTTACATTTCTGTTCTCCTGCTCTAAGCATAGATGAAGTCATGGACATCGAGGAGCTCGACTATTCACCGGACCTGTTTTCTGATCAAGTCATTTTCCGAAACCCTAACCCTAATCTATCGGTTTTTGGTCCCCCTCTGCCTTTCGCAACATCCACGTCTTGCTCTGTCCCGGTGGTCACTCTCCCTGGTTTTGATGCTTCATCACTCCATTTTGGCTCCCTTTTTATGAATTCACCTACACTTGATTGCTCGCCCTGGTACCCTACACTTGCTCACTGCGATCTCGCCGCCCTTACCTTCTTTCGAGCCAAATCCTCTGGTAGGTCATCTCCACCTGACGAGCTCAACATCGCATTTAGTTCAGCCTGCGGGAGACCCTTCAATCCCTGGCAATAATTTTCCCTCCTCCACAAATTCATCGTCTGGGTGTTTTGAAATGCCCGGGATTAGGGTAAAAACAATGGCACAAATTCAACAAGAAGGGAATGCCTCTTCGGACCCATTACAGGATCATCCATCAACTCCCCAGACTGGAAAGCAAAAAATCAAGTGCGTGAAGGTTTCGACAAAGGACTTCACCATTTGGTTTGGAAAAGATATAACAATGGGGGAAGCCGCAAATAAGGCCGACTCTATCCTGGTTGGACATGTCCATGGTAGGGCATATACGATGGATAAATTGACTCTCTTGGTGCACAAAATTTGGTGCAATACCCTCCAAGAACTATCGGAGGTATAGGTCTTTCCTTTGGGCTAGTTTACACTACACTTCGCAAAGGAGGAACACACTGATATGGTTCTTGCCCAGTATTGGCATGTTGAGATGGCCCTGATTCTCCCCAAGCATTGGAGCCCTCTTTTTGATCTAGAAAGGGAGCAGATTAGGGAAAGGCCACTTTGGGTTCGACTACCTGGACTCCTCTGCAGTATTGGTCTGAAGAGGTCTTGGTCAGGATTGGAAATACGCTCGGCACCTACCTAGACCACGACAAGACATATGTTCAAGCCAAGAATCGAACCCTAGCACGAATTTTGGTTCATATGGATATGCGCGAGGTTCTGGAGGAAAAAAATCACTCTCCAATGGAGGCATTTCTCTCAGGTACAAATTTTGGACTACGAAGGAGTCCCATTCCGCTGCAGAAGATGCCACAAAGTGGGGCACATTTTCAAGGAATGTCCATTGATCAAGAAAACACCTTATCCTCTGAGCGCTCCAAGTACTTCAAAGGGACAAGCAGTCTCCCTTCCGGATCGCCCTCCTGTATCGGCTCCCCGGGCCTCTGTTCAGATTGGTACTCCCTCGGTCGCAAAAGGTGCTCACTGGACACCATCTCCTCCTTTGACGTGATCACGAGCTATTGCCAAGGCTGCGAAAAAAGAGGCTACTCCTCTCTCCTCACTTCCTATTTCCCTTTCATACAGTTCATTTCTTGTATCTTCATCCATTTTAAACACTTCCACTATACCCTGTAATCTCGACTTGCCTTCGCCCACCATAGCTACCACCTCTCCCTCTTTACCATCTCCACCCTCCATCCCTTCCCCTCCCTCTCCTTATGGGACTGAACCGCCTCATAAATATAACTTACGCTCTCTTTCGCATCTTGATGGTCCTTCCACTCACTATACAGGGTTGGGACTTACCCTCCCTAGTTCTATTGTTCAATCATCTAGAGGACTAAAATCCTATATCTCTAAAGCCATTCAAAAGGTTGGGGCAGAAGTTGTCTCTGGAAAACAATATACCTTATAAGGGGTTCTTAGAGCACTAAACACCTCGGGGAAGTTTCCCCCATGAAGTGCCTCTCATTGGATTGCAGAGGTATGGCTAGTGCCTCCAAAAAACTAACCCTGCATAGGTTATTCGAAGCTAAGTCTGTAGACATCATTATGTTACAAGAAACCCTGGAAGATGCTGAACTCATAACCAAAACATTGACTTCCTTAAAATATGGCTGGAACTTTCACTCCCTTTATGCAATGGGAAATTCTAGGGGATTAGCTGGATACAATCCTCATTCCATTAAGGATTTATCATCTTGGGGTGGATCAGGGTTTATCGGTATGGACATTTTATCGACCGATCTTGTCATGAATCTTCGAGTCATTAACATCTATGGACCCTGTCATCAGCGTGAGGATTTTTGGCCGCACTTTCTCAACCTTTCCATCACTTCCCCCGATGATCTGGTCCTTGGGGTGACCTCAATTTCTCCATAGGTTTTGGGGAATCATGGGGATCCCAAGCTCGAGTGGATCCTCTCTTAGGGTACATGATGAATTTATTGGAGCATCATAATCTTGCAGATGACCCCATGAACAAGCCCCTTCCTACTTGGAGGTATAAAAGGGTGGGGGAAGCTGCCCTAGCTAGAAGGCGAGATCGTTTCTTGGTTAAAGTGCCTCTTTTTCATCTGTTGCATCGATATAGGCAATGGGTAGGCTCCGGGGGTATATCTGATCACTCTCCCATATACTTGGAGATCCTCAACCCCCATCTAAAGCCCAGGACTCCCTTTAAATTCAATCATGTATGGCTATAGGACCTGGGATACACCAAACTAGTCATTGACTTCTGGAAGGCAAATCCCATTTCGAGACATAGATCCCTAGCTGAGGAGTTCTGTCACAATCTGTCTCAGCTCAAGCACCTATCCATCTCCTGGGCCAAAGAGAAAAATAAGAGGGATGACCACACTTTGTCACAGATTAAGACAGAGCTGAGTGAGCTTATGGATGATCGTAACATGGGATTTACATCTGCAAGTGAAAAATCCCACCTAATTGAGCTCGAGAAACAAAAGGAAAGGATATTGAAGGAAAGAGAGGAAACCTAGAGACTAAAGAGCAGGGCCATCTGGCTACAAGCAGGAGATGACAATACAAAATTCTTTTAGAACTATGCCAAGGGAAGAAAGGTATCTAACACTATTTGGAACGTTCCCTTACCTGATGGAGGTGTGGCAGATACTTAAAATAAGCTTTCCCTTCTGGGCACCTCTCACTTTCAAAATCTATATAAATCCCCCCAAGGGTCAAACCTCGCAGATATCATCCAAGTTGTCGGTCAATTTCCTCTGTTTGCGGAGGAAGATGTGGTAGAAGAACTCAACTCACCAGTGACATCTAGTGAACTTGAACGGACTTTGAAATGGTTTAAAAAAGATAAAAGTCCAGGGCCAGACAGATGGACGATCGAATTTTATCTTTCCTTTTACGAACTCTTAGGACAAGACCTACTAAAGGTTGTGGAGGAATGCAGGACCTTGGGTAAGCTATATAATGCCATTAATTCCACATTCATTTCCCTTATTCCCAAGTCTTACACTCCATCATCTTTCAATGACTTTCACCCCATCTCCCTCTGCAATTGCCTCTACAAGATCATTGCAAAGGTCATAGCCAACAGGATCAGACCCATTCTCTCTCATCATATATTTTCCAAACAGTTTGCCTTCCTTGAGCATAGACAAATTCATGAAGCCATTGGCACGGCCCATGAGGCCATTCACTCGATCAGGTCTAAAAATATTAAGGTTATCACTCTAAAAATTGACCTGGCAAAAGCTTTTGATCGAGTCAACTAGCTTTATATCAAAATGCTTCTCATTCACCTTGGCTTCCCGCATGCTTTCACCACCTGGATCATCTCTTGCATCACTACTCCTACTTTCAGTGTCCTCATAAATGGATCATCCTCTCATTTTTTTCATGCAGAAAGGGGACTCGGGCAGGGTTGTCCCCTCTCCCCCTTACTTTTCCTGATTGTCATGGAAGGACTCAGCAGGGTCCTTGCACAGGAAAAGAGGAATGGTAGGCCATGTGGACTCAAAATAAATGATCTTTGTCACCTCACACACCTCCTATTTGTTGATGATGTCCTCATTTTCCTTGATGGTAGTATCAAAGACTCTGCTTCCTTCTCCAATGTTCTTTCCCTATTCTCTCGGGCTACTGGTATGTTGGCTAACCACAGGAAATCCACTATTACATTAGCCCACACTTCCATCCAAGAGTCTCGTTTTTCTCAACAACACTTCCCATACTGTATTCTCCCTCTAGATCGGGGTTTTAAATACCTGGGATTCTGGATCAAACACCTGAGCCATAAAATTGCAGACTAGATCTGGCTGGTCATCAAATTGGAAAAAAGGCTCACAAGTTGGTGCCATAGATTCTTATCCAGAGTAGGTAGACTAGTGCTCATCAAATCAGTATTGGAGGCTACGCCTGCCTTCTGGATGGCATTAGCATGGATCCCCAGGAACATCCTTTCCCGTAATCAACAGATTTGTAGCAAATATCTTTGGAATGGTCAACAAGATAAGAAGATTTTTGCTTGGGTCAGCTGGAACAAGATTGCCTTGCCCAAAAAATGGGGAGGATGGGTATTAAAAGACTTAAATCTTTTTGCTCAAGAACTTGCAGCTAAAATGGGTTGGACTCTCCTAACTGGACAAAATATTTGGACCTCTATCACTTATCATAAATATATTTGGCCTCTTCAAATCATGGATTGGGTGCGACTGCCTCGATGGTCGAGGACTAGTATATCATCTGTTTGGAAAGCCCTGCTTCACTCCCTTCCTATCATTCACAATTATTTGGTCTGGAGGATAAACGATGGATCAAAAACACGCATTGGTCTGGATCCTTAGACTGGGGGGGGGAGGCATGTACCACCTGCCGAGAGAATTAATTCAACATCTAAATCAGCAAGATATCAGAGTTATTGCTCACATTGCAGATCAAGGGAATACCACCATTTTTGCACAAGGTTGGAAATCTGCTCAATAGCTCAATATCCCTCCCCATTGGCACCATTTGTGGAAAATCTACATATCATCATTGAGTGAATCTCACACCAGAATCAAGGAGGGACCTGACGAACTCATTTAGAGCCTTGCGCAGAATGGAATATACACTCCAAAAGCTGGTTACCTCGGGCCGATTACTAACAGACAGCCGGAGCAGATTCACGATTTGTGGCAGAGCATTTGGAAGTTAAAATCTCCTCCGTGAACCAAGCTATTTTTCTGGTGCGTGCTCAGCAACAAAGTCCCCACTGGGGAATCCTTAACACACCGCACCCTTCGTGGACCACACTGGTGTGTCCTCTGTAAAAAATCATCTGAATCGACAGAACATCTTTTTTTAACCTGCAAATCATCGATTAACCTCTGGCGGTCTATCTCCTCATCAATTCAATTGTCTGGTATATGGAGGGGGAGAACATCAACCATGCCTTGAAAAACTGGTGTAGTGCACACCGCGGATCAAAGTTGCTCTGTCTCCCTCTTCTCATATGTTGGAATATTTGGTTGACACGGAACCGAATAATTTTTTATGAAGATATAGCTAGATGGCAGAATATTACAGCCAAGATCATCTCAGCTTACCATGAACTACTTGATCTCATTAGGCCCCACCCTAGGATATCACTTGCACCCGATCCCATAGACAATTCTACACCCTGGGCATATTTTGACGTTGTTGCACAAAACCAAGGGTGTGGGGGAGGATTCCTATTATTCCTATTTGAACAACACCACTTCAAGGTCAATATGGGACTTGGAGAAGGGACAAACAATTTTTTAGAATTAATCACTCTTCGCCATTTACTGCACTTTTCACTTGGCCATGACTGCAACAATCTTCAAATTTTTGGAGATTCAAAAATCATTATTAATTGGTTCAATAACATCACTTCCTGCCATGCACACACTCTTATAAATATTTTGGATGAAGTGAACATTTTCAAAGCACAGTTTAACTCCATCTCTTGTCATCATATTTACAGGGAATATAACTGCAATGCTGACAGGCTTTCTAAGGAGGCCTCGCTACTACCCAGAGGCTAGTGGATGATACAGGAGCAAAGCGGTACTGACAAGTACCAATACTATCACAAGTCATATATTGATCTGACATATCATAGGGCTGAGAGACCCTAATCTTAGTTTTTTGACTTGCACAGTTTTACATTGTACATATTTCAGTATATATTTCATTTTCAGACTATATATTATGGACATTGCCCTGCGTGGTGAATGTAATTTTGTAGATAACAGTTATGATAATTTATTTACCAAACTCACTGATACTATCACCCTGCGTGGTGAATTATGATTGATACACTAGCACCATTTTTGGACAGACAGAGTTCTATTTTTTACTTGATACATTGAGATGGCCAAGGGCCAATGATGCATATGCTACCAAGCATCTACTATATGTAACTTTTCAAAAATAATGAAAGATTACGATTTTTCCTGGGGAAAAAAATGTTATGCAGCTTCATAAAACATGGAAAGAAAGATGTTATTTGAGAACATGGCGAGCACATCGAACTGATCTAATGAGAATTGGCATTTAGTCAGGGATATTTTTTGGGTAATTTTCTAGTAAATTGAGGATGGAATTAGAAAATTCAATGCATACTCACCCATATTTAGCTTAAGATCTACTTTAATTTCCAGATGGCTCCTAATGTGCGGCAGGGCAATGTGTATCATCTACATCTGAATCACTTCTCGACAAGCTCCCAGAATTAGAATTTGAACATTTTCAATGAAATTTCTCATTATTGTTTCATCTAGAAAAGTAATCACTAATACTGACAAATATTACCAAATCAACATATGTGAGAACCACTATTGAAACAAGACATTATGACCCTGAAACAAAGTCTATAGACAAATCCAATCATGCAATTGAAATGTAGATTTAAAATTTTATCTCCTACCGCTTGAAGAAGAACATGAATCACTGCTCGAGCTACCAGAACATATGGTTCCCATATTACTGAGAGGTGTTATAGCTAGTGTTAGTGTTACCCCCATGGCCCCTTTTGTTTTGTTGTTTCCGTCGAAATAGTAATTAGCATGTGCTCCACAGTTTTCATTTCATTTCAAAAAAATTACGTGTGACTATTGAATTTAAACTCTTTAATAGGGAGGTGGTGGAATTGAATGCATATTGGTGGATGTCATTAACTAAATTGGAGAGTTGGATTTTGGGAAAGTCAGAGCAATGGAGCACGTTGAATCCAGAGGCCTAGAGCCTAAGCGTGGATGAGGTAGCTACCGAAAAATATCCGTAAAACAATGGCTATGCAAGAGGGTATTAATGAGGTTTTTGGAAAGAAATAAACCATCAAGAAAACATTTGGTAAAGATCCAGGCGCATCACGAGAAATCGTAATGTAAATTTTTTAAATGTATTTGACAAGAAAAATTTCGTATGGCAAGCATTCTTTCCATCAAATTCCAACCTTAATTGCACCCTTAACTATTTTATGTCCTCCTTGTACGAATTGTTACACCATCGACCTAATTGGTATGGCCTCCCTCTCTCCCTCTAAGGCGTATAGTCTCCACCAATCTCATTGTTAGTTTATAGATATGTTGAGATATCCTTGCAAATCCAATAGATCTACTACAAAACAGTGTGCAAAATTGAAATGACCTCCCTCTTAGAGTGTAATATTTGATACCATGTTAAATTTCCTACCCCCAACACTTAGTAAAATTCCCTCCCAGTAATTTCCTTGTCGAAAATTAATTTAAATTACAACTTATTGAATAAAATGCACTACTAGGATTTTTAATTGCTAAAAATAAAAATAAAAAATTAGTGGAAACAAATGAAGCGATCTCCACACATGTACACAAAATATTTATTTCCTTCAAATATGTTTTTCATTAAGATAATTACGAAAACATATAATGGCTCCCTCCCTAGGAAAATAGCCCACTATAAAATTTACTAGAAATAATTATAAGTAAAAACCAAGCAAATTTATCCTTGGAGAAACTCGATATGCACTTATGTTGTAATGTCCCTTTTCAAAATGGTCACCAACCCAATAGCCTATTTTATTCCCGTACATTATAATGAAGAAGGGGGATCAATTAATCTAATTGTTTGACTATCATTCGGGTGAAAAGAGCAACATTTTGAAGTGACAGTGAATAATTAAATAAAAAGGTGTTGAAATATGTAACTAGGTTTGGTCTTCAAAATGACATATGTAATCATGATTTTATGTATCTTATGTAAAGAGAAGAATAAAATTATTATTGTTATTCTTGAGGCATTGGTTTCACGCTCAAGGTTATTTGATTTATAGGTCAAGCACCCATTGAGTGCTTCTATGGATTGTCATTGAGTCTACAAGTCTTAAGAGTCATTTCCATCTATGAAAGACCCTTTTGGGCATGCTACATATTGTAAATAAAAATTATTCGAGTCAAAATTAGAGTCAAAGACCCTCCAAGACCTTTTCAAACAAGAAGCAATGAGTCAGCCTTCAAGAAAGAACAAGTTGGCCTACGAGGTGACAAGTCGGCCTTATGAAGGGGTTATTCAACCTTCTAGAAAGACTATATATAAGAGAGCTCTACTTCGTTTGGAGGATCATCCATCCAGCGACAAGAAGTTTGATCAAGGAAAGAAGGAGACCTAAAGAAGAACGAGAAAGAGGAGGTGAAACAAGCAGAAGAAAAAATGAAACTTTTGGATTTGTTTTGGGTTACATCATGTGCGAGATCTAGGGCATCACCTTGCTACAGTAAGACCAAGTTGTAGAAGAAGCTGAAATTTCAGTGACAAGAAGTCAAATTTATTGGCAGAGTAATCAAGGAAGAAAGAGTTTGTAGGAATTTACAGGGTAAGTTCCTCAGACAGAACACCAAAGGACACCGCTCACAAACATAGCACAAATCAATACACCAGTATTTTTGACGTGGTTAAAACCCTCAAAGAGGGAAACAGTCCATGGCCTGAGCCAATGCGGCCACTTCAGGCAATTTATTAATAAAAGAATGAAAATTTACATAAGCTTCTCTCATGAACAGTTAACCTACAAATGACCCTCCATGCGTTTTAAATAGAAATGATGGACCAATCGGGTGTTAAGCCACGGATCAAGTGTCGGTAATACCGAGGAGAGAATGAACCGTTGGATCACTACATATCGTGAACGTTGGATTGTAAGTTACAAATGTACATAGTAAAGAAACACACTTTACCTAACTCTATACTAGACCAAGTTATACTTAAGTATTTCCTATGTGTCGGAATATCCTAACATCCCCCCTTAAGAACAACTTGGGATAGGATTGAAGGATTTACAAATATGACACAATAGGATAAGGAAGGAGGCACTAGAGCCTATCCCCCCTTAGTGACAACTTCCTGAACTCCAAGCATATATCGAAGTTTAGTGAACTTCACCTCTGTGAGAGCCTTTGTGAAGATGTC